>JABCKS010025054.1:0-30250 GCA_018851325.1 Termitomyces sp. DKA19 | reverse complement strand
ATGCATATTACACTCTTACTATACAAATTATTAATATTTACCATTATTACTAATTATTACTTATTTAACATGTATATAAGTTGTGAGGTTTAATTATGTAACCTCAAGTAGTCTTTTTACACAACCATAGCCAGAATCAATAGATAGGTTCTGACTTACGGTTCAGTACATGAAAGGCTAAGTAACTGCATTACAATAATAGAGCCTCTGCAGTATTCCTGGATGAATAGAAAGGGACATTTATAGGTCCCTTCCAGTTGCTCTATCATGGAGTCCCTAATAGCAACTTTCTTTAAGTTGCTATTGAAACACCTTAGCCACTATAGAAAAAGCTGGCAAGATGGGTGGGATGCTATTTCCCACCCTATATTCTTTAAATTATTTTACTTATTTATGAGACTTATTATGGTCTTATTTAATCTTCATTCATTAATTATTTAATAAGACCTATAATGGTCTCATGAGGGGGGTATGTAATGGCTCATGCACATTACAGCTTATACAATACATTTATTAATATTTACAGTCATTACTAATTATTAGTTATTTAACTTGTATATAAGTTGTGAGGTTAATTACATAACCTAGAGTAGTCTTTTTGCATAACTGTAGCCAGAATCAATCAATAGGTTCTGACTTACAGTTCAGTGCATGAAAGGCTCAGTAACTGCATTACAGATGGGGTTTAAGAGATCTTCCCCTTATTCTAGAAGTTTGGTGGGAATTGTCCTTCTTTTTCTCCCCCCTTCCAGTAACAATTCTCAATAGTATGTCTACTTCTTTAGTAGTTAGGATTTATGCATACTAATCTTTGCTTAGTCTGCACTTGTAGAGCTGTTGTCAAAACTCCAGTTTTCTGTTTCTGAAGTACTAATTGATTCCAGTATATAGTGAGTGTAGCACTAATATTCCTGGATGTTTTCATAGTGTATATTCTAGCCACTACTGCATTTCAGGATTCCAGAAGAGAAGCAATCAAGATGGTTCAGAATGTTGCATCATTTAGTATTGCCCCCTTTTCCATCACTGATTTCCATTTCTCTTAAAGATTCTCCACATACTTCAAGAAGTCCATGCTATCAGTGAATTCTGTAGCTCTAAAATCCTTTTCAGCATTCATAGCTGCTATCTCTAAGAATACTCCATAGTTACTGGTAAGTTCCTCCCATACTTCTACAGCAGATCCATCCATTTTTATCCCTAATCTTACAGGATTTTTGGTATTGTAAATGATTAAACCTAGTGCCCAAGCATCTCTTTCTTCCCACTCCTCTAAGGATAGGGAAGTCAACAACCACTCAGTAGGTTTAATCTCACTCTTTTTTGTCTTTGGTTCCTTAGTTAGTTTAGTAATTGTTCTGTCTAGATATCTGTGGGCACTTTGGGCCCTGGTGGCTATCATGACCCAATTTTTGAATGTGGCATAGTTTGTGCCATCAAAGTGGGCTTCTTCTGGAAAGTTTGGTGGGTTGGATGAATGTGTGGATGTCATGCTAATATAGTGCATATAATGTAATGTATTTTGTTTTGAGTCATTTTGAAGCAGTGGCTCTACAAAGTAAAAGTACAAATAGGGCCTATAACCTGTAGACAATTACAGTATTTTAGTCCCCAGTCACACCAATGTAGTGTAGTATGACTGAGTATTACTTGTAGATGATTACAGTATTTTAGTCTACAGGAAATGAGTAGATACAAGGTAAGTAGAAATGTAAAAGATAAAAACTCACTCTTAGTCACACTAATATAGTGTAGTATGACTGAGGGTGGTTGTTTGTATATCCAATAGATAAGCAGGAAAAATAATTAAGGTTTACTGTAAAGACTGGCAAATACTGATTGTGAGCAGTCTATGCTGAAAGAAAAAAGAAAAATGAAATAAACCATGAGTAAGATATCTAAATAGAAAATTGTGTTGTGTAACATAATGGTCATGCAAGTCTATGCTCAACACCATGTACTTTAGCCTTTGTCACCCTAGTACTATATGGATTTTCAACACTCAATGATCAGTATAACTCTAGAGTTGCAGACAGTCTATGTATGTATCATGATGCTGAATTCATCTGAAAAAAAGGGACATCTTTTGAGATGAGGATCACAGTCATCTCCTTGAGGCAAACTTTCCTCGAGCTATTGTGTCCTCTCATTTATGATAGTGTATCCTAGATGAAGTTTCTAGCTGGTGGCTTAGCATCGCTCCTCGAGAATTAAATCACTCATCTGACCTTATTCTATGGAAATGTGTGGGGGCATAGCTCAGTTGGGAGAGCAGCAGACTGAAGAGATTTCGGTTCTTCTGAAGGTCCCGCGTTCAATCCGCGGTGCCCCCATAATTGTTCCACACTTACGAATGAATTGTCTTTATTTATCTTTTATTAATATTTCTTCGAAAGCTCCAACAAAGTCATCCTCCTCGAATTGACAACCGTCATGTCTTTGTTCTCGCTACATATCGGCTCTTGTTTTTTTCTGCCTGCCTTTAAATTGGCGACTTGGATACTATCCGAGACAGCACTTTTCGAATGATTTGTGAAGCTGTTTTTCCAGAATTCAAGCTTTGAAGTCCTACGAAAACACGTCAGCAGCCACGAAAACAAGGATTAAACGTCTCGCAAGTATATTCTTATCGTAGATCCGTCACTGTTCACGCCCCGAATGACCGATATGGCCAGGATTCAGGAAGGTCTGATCAAACGACAATCGCATTGTGGCCAGTCAAAGACGTCACCACTGTCTTGCCCTAGCTGAGACGATCACCTTACATCTGGCCACTTCCTGGTATAAATGCCTAGCATTATCTGAATGAGGGTCCTTATTCTACCCTTATTCATTTCTGCGCGTGGACTCTTGTCATATATCCTTGACTATTCAACTTTGTTCAATCATAACGTAGGTTTTTAGGTATTTTATCCACAAAGACTGATCAATGAAATATGACAATTTAATAGAATGACATCCGCGTCGATCATTCATCGTACGTCACCAAGCCCAGTGGCAACACAAAAAGTAGCAGCCTCTCCCATTTCCGATATACCTATCGATATCCTCTTAGCAATATTCGAAAACCTTGTATTAGCTTGGGATGCTGTACAAATCATGCCCATCCTCCTCTCTAGGGTTTGCACATGTTGGCGCGATCTCGTGGTTAACTCTCCAACTCTCTGGTCAACCATCCGCACGTACGAAGTCCTGGACCTCACGATGGTCTATTTCGACCACGAGATCAAGCGCGTCAAGACGTTCCTCATGCGGTCTAGAGATTGCTTGCTTACGATCGATATCGCTATATATTCTTATCTACGCCATGAAGGCGAGGACAATGCGTACGCGGATAATCTTGCCGATTTTCATGCCAGGCTCCAGGAGTTGTCTCAGGCGCTTGGAAAACACGCACATAGGATCAAGAGCTTAACGCTGGTAGTCGACGAATACCAATGTACTACCAGTATCTTAAGCGGTCTGAAGGGCGTGGCCATGCCCATGCTGGCCCACTGGGATGTCCTGAATGTGTATGATGAAGGCTGGAATCTTGGCGACGAGGACCTTGAGGATGAGGAAGTCAACGCACATTCAGTTCTCCTGTATCCGAGGGAGACGTCGACAGAACAGTGGATATCTTTGTACCCTAATTTACGGACTGTATCACTGCATGCCGTCCCACACCAATGGCCTCGCTTCTTTCCGAACAATCTTGTGCTTTTGGAGATTAAGATGTTGCCTGACAAGTGGCGTCCCTCTGCTCTCACCCTTGCGAGTATTCTCAGGACCAACGCACACTCTCTTGAAAGACTTATGCTCTCGGTGGCACTTCCCACTACTTCTTACGACGACGAACTGATTGTTCTCCCAAACCTCGAGCTGATCGAGCTCGGGTTTACCCACACCTCTGATGTCATATCCTTCGTCAACGTCATTGAGGTCCCGCACCTCCGAGTTCTTATACTATGTGACAGCCGCCGCGAATATCTCCATCCTGCCGACCGATGGAACGATCCTGGCTTCGACGCAGGTATCACTGATCTCTTTGCCGTCATTGTCAGTCGTTTCCCCCTCAGCCAACTCACCGACATGTCACTACGCCACATCTCCCTGTGCCCCACACCTTCTCTTTCAGCCGAACTCCTGACTAATCGTATGGACATCGCAATCGACTTCTTCTGCCGTCTCGAGAGCCTGAAGTTCCTCGCAATATCTGACTCCGACCTCGTCACTCTTGATGCACTGAACCGCATCCAAATACGTGTCGAAGCTCAACCACCAAAGTACCCTGTTCCAAAATTGACGTTCTTGCAGATCACGAATACGAGGTATAAGACCTTGAATCATTTTCTCTGGCAGAGGTTGGGTGGTCCGAAGGTATACAAGCTCCTTGATTCTCTGATCATCACTATGCCGAGTAACTGGTATCAGACGTCGAAGTGGGACACGATGAATACGCGGAGGCTTGCGCGGGAAGTGTTTCCGCTTATTTCTCGGCTCAGTGATGACGAAGAGCAACAGCTAGCTGCGGCATGATCGGGCTGTCTGACTTTCGTAATTTCACTTTCTACTCCTTGATGAGGGACATGTACACACATTTGACACATTTATATATGTATGCATGTGATCATGCGTTCGGTGGCAATGTTGTGCAATTATGACTTGGCTTCCTCGGCTTTGTAGACATTTGCATAGACTTCAGATGATTTGAGGTATACTTACCGCTTAGATGTGTTCTCGAACGGTCTGGATCCTTAGGCGGACCCTCAGACGACTTAGATGCAACAAGGCAAAATTACGTGGTCCGCAGGCGATTAGATCGCCTGAGGACCGCGTATCTTTTCCTTGTTGACTCGTTCGTGAGTCGGGCAAGTTACTCAGTTCCATATTTGCGCTATTGAAATCAGCGTTACATCTTACTTTGCATCAAAGTCGAGAGGTAATCCATTACCTCGTCGACTGTAGGACGATCTGAAGGATTGTTATTCCAGCAGGCTAGCGCCAGTAACCAGATAGGGTCTGGTATCTGCTCATCCCGAACAGGATGAACACCTTTCACGATCAAAATCATTGCTCGATAGCTGGTTAACTTCCAGTATGGAATTCTGCCAGTATAGATCTGTTCAATTCGTCTCGTCACACAACACAGCATAAAGACCAGGACCAAGACCAGCTTACCTCGTACAGGACCATTCCGAAGGAGAAAATGTCACTCGAAAAAGTGGGCCGTGCTGAATGGCCTACCTCTGGGCTTAACCGCTCCGGAGCCATGTAACGATGGGTTCCGGCGTCGGAACCTGTTCTCAGTATCAATAGAAGATACAAAAAGACAGGCTTCCTATCGTACCATACCATGCAGCAAGGATTTCATCGTGTCCGTTGAAGTCCTTCGCGTAACCTTCATATACGGCGAGCCCAAAATCTGAGATAACCGGACCGTCGTCATCGTTGACAAGGATGTTCGTCTAACAGAAGTCAATACGTAAATGGTGAGGGTATACAGCTAGCCTACTCCTTTGATATCTGAGTGTATAATTCCACAAAGTTTAAGGTAGCTTAGTCCACACGCGATGCCCTTAGCCTTTGCACATCATCAATTCAGACAGTATATAATCATGATCTGACGTGAAGCGTACCATTTTTAGCTTGTTCGCACTGGGATTCCTTGTCAAGAATGTGGGTAGATCTCCATTCTCTAGATATGGAGTTATTATCGCGAATCCAGTCGCGTTGTCAATGGCACCAAGAAACGAGATGATATTTTTGTGGCGTAATGAGCTAATGAACATAACCTCTCTTATGAACGTCTGTATAGACAATTGTGTGAGATATCGATAACCTCCTTCTTTGAGCCACTATACTCACCGTTCTAGACTGAGGTTTCGAATACAAGAATTTTTTGACTGCAACATCAGTTTTCCCAGCTCTATAGAGGAAAACGTCTGCTGAACCACCTGATCCAATTAGAAGTGCGCTCTTGTGCATTACATTAAATTCCAGGCTTCGTAACATATGGGACGGGATCGATGATTGCCCCAAAGCGCCTTGTAGTAGTCGATGCCGACAGAGTTTCTGGATGGCCCCATCAGGCTCGTGGCCGACTGGCTGTCGTAGCTATTTGGCATGATCGTCCAATAACGTAACATGTATGAACAAGACTTGCCTCAAGAAACGCGTAAAGGGCGTCTAACTTTGATTGGGGATTATCATGTTCGAGTAGTACAGGCATGCGGTTTGCCAGTAGGACGAAGCGTTCGTTCAGTGTCTGACTGGGCATAAGGGGGAACAAGTGTGAGGATTCGAGCAAACAAAGAACAGGTAATAAAGGATAAACTGTGATTGCTCGACGACTCGGAACGATCGACAGGACTACTTAAGCTTTCAGACCACTTCTCAAAGTGATCCTCAAGAAAACTGGTTACATCAATATCCTGACGTACATGTTGTGGCGAAGGCACGGAATGCTTATAGCAATTCATTTGTTGCTCGAACGCTGAGGTTGCGTGAGGCCGAGAGAGCAAGGTAAGCTGATATGATCATAAAATAGTGTGCCTGTTCTCTCCAGTATGCATAAATTCCCAGCATGCTGTCCCTGGTTCAACACCAAGGAGTCCTTGAACCTCAACAAGATTCATATCGCATAATTCGCGGACTGTACTTATTTTGCTCATCACATGCTTGACGTTCTTCGCCGTTATACCTGGAAGGCAACGAAGCAACTCTTCTGCTGTTGCGTTGACTCCTGCACCAGCATCCGGGTCATCATCAGCACCAACTGCGATAGCTTGAGTTGGATCAGGTTCTGGATTATTCATTTTGAGGTCCTTGAAGATCTCCGCCGTTGCATACGGGGACGATGACCATATGATGCGGACTCGAGGGAATGAAAGTGTCAATAGACATATCTTCGATTGCAGCATAGCCGCGTGATCTGGGTCCACAGCAGCGCCCTGCTTCTTTTTTAGCGGATATTTTCCAGTAGGCTTTGCATACGACTTGATATCGGATACCACCTAGATTTGGAATACATCATCCATGTAAAGGAATGGGATCGCACTTCGCTTACATCAAGGGTGAAACCCTTGTCTTCTTCGAACTCAATGAGGAGCATGGGAGATTTATAATGAACTGACATTAACTCGCATTGGGTATAGCTGCACTATCACATCAATACCATGGAAGGAAAGGAAGGCAGCAACGACTCACAGGCGTCCACTGTTGAAACTTGAGATCAAGTCTGGCAGACTCTTGCGCTCCACACAAATCTCAGGCGTGATGATATAATCGCCGACTGTGAGAGTTGCTGGTATGATCAACATATTTGATGCATGCAGCAAGGATGGAAGCGTAGATCGAAATTCTCGCATATCAACGATAACCTGCCGGAAATGATTAGCCTCAGAGAGAAAGAATGCCACAGAAGGTACCCTGCCTGAGAAGGCTGTGTAGTTAACTCCCGCCGTCCACCAGCAATTCGTGTGCTGATAGTCTTTATCATCGTGTCGCTCGTGCTACTTCGTTGCTCCTCAAACAGTGGAAGCAACATCGACTGAGAAAGCCCCATGAATAATAGAACCCAAGCAGAAGATCCACACTCACACCGCGTTCTTTAATGAGCCTCTCGAAGGCATCCTTTTCCTTTCGAATTCCAGCGAGGTATTTGTGCTCTTCACAGGAATTACTGTATACCATATGATACACTCGAACTGCAAGTCCGGGATGCGAGCTCTTGTACACCTGAGTCGTCGTCTGTCAGCCCAACGCTGCAAAAGAACAGACGTGCATGGTTTTATACTTCGATTCGTCGAATGAACTCCATATTGGGTTCGAACATTACGATGAACTTTGGCTGGATCTCAGCCAACATTCGATCGTCAGTGTCGTCCGAGTAAGCTCGTATCAAGACTGTCTGCTCGGGAACAATAACTCCATAGTGGGCATCAAAATCGCTGGCAAAGGCTCCTGATTCAATATCAAGAAGTGCCATGTCGTCTCCCGGCCCTTGTGATAGCTCCAAAAGAGTTTGTTCTCCCTGAGATTCCCAGCTGTGCAAGAGTCAAGGAGAGTTGGGCTGTAAGAAGAGGCTACTTTTACTTACAACTCCACAAATCTTTCTGCTTCAGTCTGTATTTCACCCAGAGCCGAATCTTGTGGGGCACTTTTAGAAGCCCTAGTATCCCTGCCAGTCTGCGTTGTGGTAGGCGCTCCACCTCTGATTCGCCTCCGGCTCGCTGCACGGTTTGTTTTTTCCTGATCTTTCTTTTTCAATGCTTCACTGACATTATCACTTGCATTGGAAAACTTTTTGATTTCAACGTCATCGCGCGCAGACACATTCGGAAAGGGAATGTGTGACTTTCCATCGTGTTTTTGTTTGCCGAGTTTTGTTTTCCACCAAAGATACAATCTAAGCTTCCGCAGCATCATCCTTCGACCCTTGGTACCTGGTGGGGCGTCATGGTCCATAGTCGACAGGAAGTCAGTCAGGACGCTGCAAGTACGCGTCGAAGATGTCATTACAAGGACTGTGTTGCTGCCAACATTCGCTAAGGATGCATGGAGTATAAGTCAGAGTGAATAAGGCATCTTTGAATCAGCCTACGAGTTGAGATAGATTTGTGCAATGACGCTTGTCGCAGCAATTCCTCTTCAGCCTCTTGGAGAACTTCTGCAAGTAGATTCCACTTTGGTAGCTCCTCAAGCGTCGCCTCCATTCCTTGGGGAATCCATGGCGGCCGATCATCCTTCGACCTTAAATTTTGAGCTGCAAGGCTTGTGCCTTCGATCTCGTTTAGAACAGCCCAGGCGTCATCGTCATCAGTGGCATCGATCGCCTGTGGCAATTGAATCTCGGACGTGGCGCTGAGCGTGTAACATCTTCGTTTGGCGACCTGGAAGATGATATGCGCAGCATCGGTCAGAAGCCATTGAGATTGGTGTTGCTTGACATTTCCCGAGGCTGTTGTTGTATTTGATGCAATTAGAGTCTCAAGGTAGGCGTGGAAATGGAGCGGATCGTAGGTCAAGAGATAACTACAGTTGCATCAGTGGAGCCGACTCAAATTGTGAAGCTGACATGACGAACTAAAGAAGTCGCCGAAGCGTGCCCAAATCGTTGACAAGCTGCTTCGTACGGGGCCCAACTTTGTGCCACACAGGATCCAACTGGCGCCGTACAATCATGTCGAAGGAGCGGAAGTACGCGTTGTCAACGTTGAAATCATCGAGGTCAAGCTGATACATATTGAGCTTGAGATACGGAAGCCACAGCGACTGTACGGACCGTCGTATTTGCTCGCTTCAGCTCGGAAAGGGTTGTTGACATGCACTGTATGATTGCATGATGAATTTCTGACATAGCTTCGGTAAGAGGTTGCATTAATTCTACTACATCGGCTCGTCGTCGCTCAAGAGACCTTTTGACATCTTCCTGAAATCTTGACACTGGGTTCAGAGCCTGAAATTGATCATTGATTGAAACGATACCTTGGATAGATATGAACCGTCCGGAGCTGCAACTCTTTCATGATGTTTTTAAGAGGTGAAAGACCGCTTGTAATATGTTCCGGTTCATCCGTGAAAGATTTCAAAAAACCATTCTTGTTCTTTTCTCGATACAGCCTCACAATGAAGGCTTCCAAGGCCAGAGCTGTGACTCTACGACTTAATGAATGACAACGCAGGAACGAAACGATTGAACATCTACTTTTCCGCATGCAACACGATTATTCCAGTAATTAGATGCGTTGGTATATCGGATTGGAGCATGTCCACGACGAGGATTCGAGATGTCACAGATATTAGACCTCCCTTCTTGTACAAGTCTTGTCTTAAACATCGACATTAGTAACTTCTAGCTCGTGCCATAGTATTCAAAAGATCCACCTGTCCTTGTTACCGGTCTCGTATCCTACTACACGAAGACCTGGCCGCCGACATCCCATGAGACCGAGCTCTTCCCCGATTTCAGACTCTTCCTCAGGCATAGCATTCACTAAGAGAACGAGGTTCTGGGGCGAGTCATAGATTTTCATTAGGGTGCATATTATCCTACGTAGTCCGAGGCCACGCGCTAGTATAAGGAGGTCGTTTGTAGCTGGGTCGTGTATTTTCTCGAGAATAGCCTTGTGAAAGGGAAGAAGTGTGGACATGTTTCGTTCCGATTTCGATTGTCAATGCAGATGAAATATGCATGCACGCGTATGACGCAATTCGAAATGGATTTTTAAGCCTCCGGAAAGACAGTTCTTAAAGACATGTGAAGGTGACAAGTCTGACCGACCCTTGTTTGGTCCTCGATCATTCTTTGCATTGACCACCATCTCGCACAATGGGAAAGCTCAATATTGCGCATCACAAGTCCTATCATCCCTACAGGAGAGATAATATAGAGAGAGTTCGTCGAGATGAGGAGGAAGCACGGCAAAGAGAGGCAAAAGAAGAGGGTAGAATGATGCTTGCAGTACGTTTTCTACATTATCTCGAACCAAGTGTCCTGATGGCCGACTTAGGATGCAGAAGCACGTATAGATCAACTCAGAGAACGTGCCGGGCTCACGGAGAAGGCTCATAAAAAGAAAAGGAGAGACGAAGATCTGGATAAAATAATCGCTGAGGGAAGTTCGACACGGGAAGCGGTCCTGCCAACAACTGACGGCCATATCAATTTCTTTGAGGATTTGGAGCATGTACATGTCTATTCTATCCTGGATAGGTTATTGTTGACGCTGTTTCGCAGGCCTCTATCGCGGCTGCCATACGTGCAACGAAGAAGACGGAGCCGGCAGAGACTGATAAAGGAGTTCCATTGGCACCATCCGAGAAGGACCTCAAACCCTGGTACTCAGAACGAAGGAGAAATGAGGATGAGGAAACGGTCGATGAACGAAGGTATCTCACATAACTAAGCAAACTTTGTTGGCGGTATATCCTGATCTCTCGTTAGGAAACGAGACACAGCGCGCAAGTCCGTACACGATCCTTTAACATCGATAACAAAAGAACTTGCTTCACGGTCTTCGGCATCTTCCTCCTCCAGGTCAGATCGCCGTCCTCGCCTCCCCCCTCAAGTCTCTCAGGCTCCACCCGATGTCCACGCTCGCCTCACTCGCGAATCCAGTGAACGTGAGCGGGCTTTGGAGCTTATACGACGCAAAAAGCGGGAGATGGAAGGCAGCATGACCCCTAGCACAGTGCACGGAGGTGTGGACCAAGGTTATGGCGACGTCTTCAATCGCAAAGAAGTTGAAGAAGCTCATCGCTATAGAGAGCGACGATGGGACGCGCGTGACCACGAGCGCAGTCATAGTCGACAACACGTTGATACTGAGCGGCGACGGTTCTGGTAACCTACATATCCATGGCTTGAATGGATCGCTCACTTTTCATGTAATATATCATCATATCATAGAGACCCGATTGTTCTGCTACATTCCATGATACTACTTTATCCATGTTGTACTTGTCGAGGACCGCTCTCGCCAGGACGTTAAAACACACGGACGCCCAGTGACATCGGCGGCTTGGTTGGGCAGTAAGAGCGCTGACTATGGAACATCGAGATTTGTCGAGACGGCGGCCTGTGGCAGCGACTGAGCCATTATTGCTCACGACTCGATCGCCAAGCTCGACTGCCTATGTCTTCGAAGACCGTTCACATCGGAGATTAAAAGAATGTGCAAGCCTTTCGGTATTTCCTGACCCTAACAGTGCTCTGGGTCACAGCCGATGTACTCCTCTCGCATACCACGTCACAGTTTGTCACACTCTTGTTTCGAGCTCCGCTCGGACAATCAATGGAGTTCAAACTCCGTCACGCGGTCGGGAGCAGCAAATTGTGACAACGCCTTCAACACCCTACAAGGGACTCGACAATCAGGCAAGATCCCAACCCACTACAAGTCGCAATCACTTGAGCTATTGTGAGTTGACTCTAGTGCCAAATTACTAGTGCTATGAATAGATGAGATGTTCATGTGAGAAATTTTTGTCCAACCTGAATACGCTTCCGTGCATTATATACCCGAAAATTTTTAAACTCAGTAACTTCACCACCTTGCCACCGTCGCCATCACTGAAAAGTGAGGGAGACAGGACAAAAATCATATGAGATGGAGTGGACCCTTAGGTGAGAGCAACATTCAACGTTTCAAGAGATCCAACTCACAATATACATGTACATGTACTCAGAAAGGAGTCACCTATCTTTACAACTTAACAAATCTAACTTTAAAGTTTAAAGTGTTGATAGGAGATCCAACTCAATATCCAGGTTTCTGTTTCATCACAAATTTTTACTTGGTTCTTTATGACCCCCAACGTTCATGTCAACTTTAATGTGCATAGCTTCCCCAATCCGGAACGAATCATGGTGAACAAAGAACAACCAGCCAAACTTTACCTCTCACAATATTTCTTCTGGTTCTGAAAGATGGTACGATCATACACGAAGTTGAATTCGCACTCCCTACTTTCTAGTGTATCTTTCACAGCTTTTTTCAGGGTTTTGTTGTATCTGGCCGGCTCGAAAACGATTATTAACTATATTAGTATTGCATCTCGCAGGCGCCTCGATATTCATCTTGTGTGCCATGTCTCTGGCTATTCTCGACATGAAAAAAATCCAGCGACAATGGTTCTGTCATTGAACTTGTCCACAGGAGCTGATAGAAGCAAGGTATTGTATCTCTGGGTATCTATATCCTCATCTGACAGCTACCCATAACCGTATAAATTCTCTAGCTCCTAGCAAGCTACTTCGCTCATTGGAATCGAAGAGGATTGAAAAAAAGGTGTGTCGACGCCTCTTCATATTCATACTTCATCTCTATCGGCATCGCTAGCAGTGAGAGGTGATAGCGCAGAATGCTTTGAGAATGACTAACCTGGGCCGGCCCGAGATCTGACCCCCTGACCTTCCTCGTGGTGTTCAGAGGGCTGTCGGCAAGTCTGTGCTATCTTAGACTCCTTTTCTCTCCTGCGTACTTCCCCATGGCTTTCTTGGACGACATGGAGAGCTCGGCCGAGTTGAAACGATACCTTGATGGAATTCAACGTGTCGTTCGTGCTAAGATGCCTTACGGAAGGGTATATTATGAATTTTCCTTTCTTCAAAATGGTCACAACAAGCAATTATAGGATTTCATGCTGCGTTTTATTGAAAGCTGCTCCTCACTTCCCTCACACTCGGATTCCAATAAATCACCTAGTTCCGACAGGTGGATTGCTTGCTTATTCTATATCTAATATTTCTGATCAGGAATTTTTTAAGTAGATCTCGACTGGTGAAATGTCGAGAAGCTTATCGCTTTTTCGTGCGTGACGGGTGGATAGATCTGCTCTGGGTACAACATCATGAAACTGTCCGGAAATGTATCCTCCGCCTACTGTCACTAGGAAGAGAGCCGTATACTATGGACAATTCAGAGTGCGGCTTGTTTCATGTAACAAACGAAATATTTACATTTTGTCAGGTTGTACCGGTGGTGTGAAGATGTTTATAAGTACCTAAAGAAGCAAGTAAAAGTTTGCTTTAAACAACGGGTTCCGGTCGAGGTGCAACAAATTTATGTGGATGCCATGGACAAGCTAGTGGAGGTTGTATCATATTCTGATGCCCTTGCTATCTTACGCCTTCTTAAAGAACATCCAGGTTGTGCGAGAGACTGACAACAAGCGTGATATCTTGTGTTACTATGAAGATTTGATCAAGCTGTGCCAAAGAACCTCGTTGTTTCCGCGTCATTGTGTCATTTCTTATCCCGAAAAGCTGGAAGATGAAGCCATTGAAACGGGGGCTTCTGCGCGAGTTTTTTATGGTTATCATGATGACAAGGAAGTCGCAATCAAGGAGTATAGAATGTTCGAGAAGCAGATACGCGAGGCGAAAAGGGTATGTCGTCCGATTTGAACCGGTGTTATTGCTCTTTCTATATACTCTATCAACAGCGTTTTTTGAAAGAGGCTTATATCACAAAAATCTTGTTTCATCCTAACATAATTGCCTTTGTCGGTGTCGTCATGGAACCCTTTCGTATCGGCATCGTTATTCCTTGGATGAGGAATGGCAACATAGTCAGCTATTTAGGATCTCACACAAATCCAGAGGTGTCGAGGAAGGAGCTAGTATGCATAGGCCTATTTTCTCACTCAAATCTCAGTTCTAATATTGATCATAGCTCGAACAGGTGGCCGATGGCCTCCATTTCATCCATGAGTATGGTATTGCTCACGGAGACTTGAAAGGAGTTAGTCCCCAATCTGGAAATGTAACCTTTATCCAATGGCTTATTTACTACGTTCAACTTCAGGGTAATATTCTTATCAGCGACGATGGAAAGGCTCTTCTATCCGATTTCGGTGTTTCTGTTCTCCAAGAAAACGCTGAGCCGGTACACACGGCTGACATTACACCAAAGTGGCGAACGGTTACTATCCAACGTTGCAAAGATGCCCTGCGAAAAGGTGGATTATCAGAAGATTTATCCGCAAGTCTGTTCTCGCGATTGTCTAACATGTCATGTGGAGGAACTCATCGGTGGATGGCACCTGAACTCCTAATACCCGAAGAATTCCATTCTACAAGTGGAAAAGCCACATGTCCAGGAGATGTATTCTCGTTTGCGATGCTTGCCATAGAGGTCTGCGAATTTCGTTACTTGACATTTGGCTGACCTCGAACCCAACCCTATTTAAATTATCAGGTTTACACTGGAGAGCCTCCTCATAATACTGAATCGAGGCAGGGGGCTGTACTCAAGACTATCGCTGGGATACGGCCGGAACGACCGCACAATACACCAGAACCCATATGGTTGCTGATGAAACATTGTTGGAACCAGACATCGAACGAACGTCCCTCAATGTTCGACGTCTATAGCAGGTTGGCGTGTATACCCTAGTTTATGTATTGTTTCATGTGCCGTAGATCATGACGGAATATTTTTGAGCCAAATACATCACATATTTAACTGCTTAATCATGAGACTTGCTACATCTCTCATACATGAATCCATTTATATGATTGGTTTTCATCAATGTGCGCCACCTTGCCAAGCACTCGGCTTCCGAAATTTAGCAGTGAAACGTATCGACATAACATCGGGACCCTTCATCTGCAACGGCAATGTCGGGATGACCGAAGTTATTGTTGTCGTATGCCTCAGGCTCTTGTCAGCACTCACATCCCAGGCTTTCGAGGGCCCCAGGAGGCTTGGTCCGCTTGGCGATACGGATAAAGACACTCGCTGAAACCGACACTTAGAAACGGTGTAGATTCTTAATTTGGACGCATCGAACGAACGTCCCTCAATGTTCGACGTCTATAGCAGGTTGGCGTGTATACCCTAGTTTATGTATTGTTTCATGTGCCGTAGATCATGACGGAATATTTTTGAGCCAAATACATCACATATTTAACTGCTTAATCATGAGACTTGCTACATCTCTCATACATGAATCCATTTATATGATTGGTTTTCATCAATGTGCGCCACCTTGCCAAGCACTCGGCTTCCGAAATTTAGCAGTGAAACGTATCGACATAACATCGGGACCCTTCATCTGCAACGGCAATGTCGGGATGACCGAAGTTATTGTTGTCGTATGCCTCAGGCTCTTGTCAGCACTCACATCCCAGGCTTTCGAGGGCCCCAGGAGGCTTGGTCCGCTTGGCGATACGGATAAAGACACTCGCTGAAACCGACACTTAGAAACGGTGTAGATTCTTAATTTGGACGTATGTACGGGACAAATTCGCTTCTTCAGAGCTCGCATCAAAATGACTCCTATCAGAAACCTCAGCGCGACCGATATGTCTGGAGAGGAACTCAGTTATGATTAGTTCAAGCCTTTTGGTAAACATATGTTAAATCATCAATCACTTGTGTTGAATGAGGTCGTTCAGAGCAAGTTCATTACAAATTAGACGATGCCTCGTACTACCAATAAAGGTCCACGACAAGGTTCACGAGGAGATTCACCTCTCACGGATCCAAAGTCCAAACTTGGTTAGAATCATTGTCGGTACAGGTCCAGGTTTGGAGTACATTGCTGTCGACATGAACACCGTTGGTCAGGTCGAGGCAAAATCCTGAGTTGTTGCTGTCAACGCGATGAAAAGCGGACATGCGATCAGTGCAACACACCTTGACCAAGGAGAGCAATCCTTTGATCAGCTGTGTAAAACCATGTCTGGGCGGGCAGATCATTGAAGCACTCCCAAATCTTCATTGTAACCCCATCGGCAGGGTCTGGGATGCATTGAATAAGTGTATGTAAATAAATCCGTCGTATGCAGTTTTTCGTGAACTCACCGGAACCCGCATCGAGACAAAAATTTTGTCATGGAGTTTGACAGTGGTATTGCCAGACACAATATCCCACATCTGAGTATCGCTTCCATTGCAATCGAAACTAGTATGAACAGGCATTCACATGAGATGGGCATGATATATTAGTAGGAGCCTCACATTTGGACAGGCGTGCCGTCAGCAAAGTCTGCTCCGCGAACATCAAGACATTTCGTTGTGTCACCATTGGGATGAATGGGTTTCCCACAGTCGGAAGACACAAGGAGGGCGGGAACAGAAACAACGAAGAGAAGAGCAGAGAACTTGAACATCTTCGACGGGTAGATAGAAGGTAGGATGACCGAGTTGAACTAGAGATAAAAAATTGAGGGTCTTATATAACCTCGGGTGGCGACAAAAGTTTTCTTCCTGGTTTAACATTAACGGCGAGATAAGCCCAGGAATGATGGCCTGAAAATTACGGGGGTCCAAACAGAAGAGGACCAGCGCACGAGCATCCCTCAACGGCCAGATGACCCCGGTTGACAAATGCAAATATTACGTAGTTTCTTAAGAGAGTGCACTGTACGGTGGCAGAATTTGGTTTGTCAAATTTTATGACTGAGTTAAAAAAAATACTCGTTGAGTCGAAGCGCAGTTGAACCAAAAGATGTCCAAAAATGAGAGCTCACTAGTGCTTGACAATGCAAGACAAACGTACCACTTCCACTACATTTATCTGAGATTATCCTGGGAGAAACCAGTCGAGAAGACAATTATCTTCGATGGCTCACTGTAGCAGGAAAGGGACAGGGCCACTCGTAACTGGATTGTAGAATGGGCCGAGAGGTCCGGAGGCTGGTTTCATGTCAAGTGTGCCATGTGGATATGTACCATAATTCTATCTCCACCTCTCCGTCACTGAACTGTTTTGATGGGGAGTTCAGAATTGACGTGGTACAGCTGGACAACTTCGGACAATCGATGTGACCGATTCCATCCCTCCAACCGCTGCAAGAGCTGAAAGCCAGATGGTTAATGGTTACTGCATATGACTTGAGATATCCAAAGTCACAGAAGGCATGCCGCCTTCAATGTCCATTATGTCCCAGCGCACAGTCAGGCCCCAGGGAATTTTTACTTTCCTAGTTTGAACGACGGCGATAAAAGGAATTGTAAGTATCTAAAGATAACCTGATGTACTCGGAAGTTTTCGAACACCGCGAATTAAACACATTCTCGCACATTATCTGTTCCAGAATGGGTATAACTTGTGTCGCGTGAGCGTCGCGATGGCCATGGGTGTGCGATCTAATCTGATAAAACATATATATATATCACTCATTCGTAAGTCCGACCATCTTGACAATTCTATAATGTTCTTGTTACCTCCAGAGCTCTCACTGTCTATAATTTCCTATCTTCCTTTCGAGACCT
Organism: Termitomyces sp. DKA19; assembly: GCA_018851325.1. Lineage (NCBI taxonomy): Eukaryota > Fungi > Basidiomycota > Agaricomycetes > Agaricales > Lyophyllaceae > Termitomyces > Termitomyces sp. DKA19. Next base: position 12,542 of record JABCKS010025054.1, on the reverse strand, counting down.
TGGGAGATCTTTATCTCGTATGTCATCGATGGAGAAGATTCATGGAAGCTCATGAAACTTCAATTTACCACCAAGCTGCTTTGTTGCACGGATACGTACCCTCTGATGAGTCAACGATTGAGGAGACAGTGAGGCACTATTCTCAGAGATCAATCGGGAGCGTTCGTGATTGGAAAGATCTTTGTCAATTTCTATATATTCTCTAGGTTACTAAGGAAATCTGATTTACCCAACCCTCCACAGGCCGGGAGCGTAGATGGATTGAGAGGAGTTGGTCAGGAAGCGGTCCATCTGAGATAACGGTGCATCATGAAACAGGGATGAATGTGCATCGTATCAAAGTTGATGAGAAAGTTGGATATATCTTGACGACTTCGATCGATGGAGGCTTGTTAGTGACGGATCTGCAAGATGACAGGGTATTGTGGTCGCTTCCCGATGTAAGTCTTTTTGACCAATTTCCCTTAAATCTGACTGATTCAAGGCTACAATCAGAGTCATGTTCGTCCCTATGCTCATTGCGAGTACGAGGGAGGTTTCCTCATCTTCGACTACGTCGATGGATCGAAAGAAGTCTGGCGACACGTTCCAGACTGGAATGATGAAGAAGCTGCGGCAGTGATTCCAGAGGCCATGCCGACGCCGCGTCAGCTCCGCGTCTTTCGGAGAGCAGCAAAAAAGTATGGAACACAAACAGCAGAATCAGCCCGTGGTCACTTCCGACCGTGGGCGATCCTGCGCCCGCCTCTTGCCACAAGCGCGTTCCGATTCTGCTATCCAGCTCTCGGCACAGCAGGCCGTGATACTATCTTCCTTTGGGACGTGCGAACAGGAGCCCTTATCCAGACGATCGAACAAATCCAGCTTGGGGAGCACAGCAATAATGATGGGGCTCAAGATCAAGTAGCGGTAGTGACAGCGCCCAATTTTCTTGGGCACATAAACTACATTGAAGTCTCCGAAAAGTACGTAATGATCTGTGGGAGGTATTCTCTACGTGTGTTCTCTCGCGCGACCGGGAGGGTTGTACTGGATGTCTCTTCATGGCAACACCCCCTTTCGGCGTGGCATTTGTCAATGTCGCCTGATAGGCCTTACCACGAAGTTTTGACCAATGCGAGTCTGGTTTCGCAGGAAGTCGTGTGCCGGCGGGTGCGCATGCCTGAGTCGCCCCAAGTAGTGAACGATGAGTTCATCGCCGGTAAGCCACTCGCTTACACTGGTGAGCGGATGGATAGGCTGAGTTTTGACGTTGGTGATGCATAGTCCACATATCATCCTGCGGCTCTCATCTAGCTGGCCTCATGCAGAGCTCCAGACTTATCATCATACATGATTTCGAGAGGGCATTACAACCCGACGTCAAGATCTTTGACCTCTCCATTGAAGTTCAGTTAGGTTCTCCATGCCTCTCATCACGATATCTTGCGTTTGAGGCCGGTCGTATATCTGTTGTAACAGTACGTTTCTCCTAATGCTTCTGTCATTGTTTTCACAACTCGCATACAGAGCACGGGAGTCTTCATTGTCCAGCCAGACTGGCCTAGTCTTTCGGCCGGAGGGGGTTTGCCTCCGAAGGTCTCTATCTATCGGATTCCAGAACTTGGTGAAACGGCTTGCTTGAGAACGGTCTCATGCCTCCAAGTGACGGATACCGGTCTGTTTTTGAACTGGGATATGGAACTTCTTACGACCGGCGAAAACGGCACTTTTGTGGAGGTGATGGATGACCGGTTTTATGATTCCTTGTCCGATGCAAGGCGGTCTGCGGGTGAGTTTGCCTCCTGTGAATATACTGTTGGGAGCAATGTGTTCATATCTAGGTGAAGTTATAGATGGGTTCCCGGAAATAGTTGTAGATCTTGAGGGCAAGTCGTCTATACTATGAAATGCACGTATAGTCGTTTGACGGATGGGGTAACAGATCCATATCTAGATCCACAGTTTTCGACGGTCATCAGTGTTGATTTCATGTCATGTCCAGATGCATCATAGGGTGAAACTCGTCAAATGAAAAGAGCCTGAAAAAATGGCTTATTCTTCTCTTGCTGATTAGCTTCGTGCAATACGACGTCCGATGAATCTATACACAAGCTCTGACCTGTGGTGGTAGTGGATGAGAATAAGCAATTTAAAAGAGGCGTGTCAAAATCTGATGATCTTTGTGGGGTGATAGAATTTTGTAAGTCGAAGGAAATGAACAAGGGACGGCGTGTCAAGAACGTGGGAGGACGATTTGGGTGAGGAGTCATTCATACGCATGTATCATGGCATGATTTCCATCCGGAGTATACACACACGTGTTACATTGGGCAGCTTCGGGAAGAAATGGCGCCCTCGGAAAACACGCCGAGTTCGTGCCATATAGTGATTACACAACGTCAACGACGTGTATAGATACCAACTATGGGAAAGAAGCGTACAGGAGACTCTTCATTAGTACTTTGTCAGGAGGAACACAGGGGTCTTCGGAGATAACTGAGACAAAGTCGCACAAAAACAAAGGGTCGGGAATATCGGCGACTCCTTGATAACAGCGCCATGAGTATACTTTAGTACTCGCCATGTATACTTCAACAGACTGACATTTATGCAATGACATTCGCGGGAAAGGAGAGGTCGCCACGCGTTGTGCGCGCGATTGTGTAGCATGTCAGGTGTAACTTCAAGCATAAGCTCGGAACATGAGTCATGAGTATTGTTGCGTTCTTCGCTCGATTAAGTGCAAGATATAATCTGTTTTAATGTATGGAAGCTGTTTCCTGTATGTACGCTTGGTCAAGAGCTTAAGAAGACTTGAGAGCAACAGGTCATGATGTGATTGAAAAGATTGATCCACGGCGCCAAAATTAACGTTGACAGCTGACAATGAATTCAATCAAGTTCGCACGATCAATAGGCGCTGGTGAAGTCATCCGAGTCATTTCCTACAAACGCCTATTCGGTCCAGAGGGTTTAATGCATTCTAGCCACAAGTCCCATTAGCCTCAATTACAAAGCGATTATCACCGTACAGGACCAGTAAATCTTCTTGGGCTGTTCACTTGGACCTCCGTGCCACACTCGGCAGATCATTGGATCACGTGGAAATATACAGTAGCATAGCCTTAACGGATGGATGCGACGCCCCGAGTTGTTCGGCTACCTTGCTACCGTCCGCGCCGATGTGCTCTTAAAGCCTGTTTCTAGCTCACTCACATTTCCGTCCTGTATTCCCCAACCCCTGCGTATAGCATCTCTTGTTTTCGGTTTCTTTATTTTTCCGGGTCTCTATCCTCTGATTTCCAATGCCACCCGCGGACAAAGCAACGACATCCACCGCTTCCGCATCAAAACGAGCACCAGTCAAGTCACTACGAGGGGTCCCTCGAGCCAAATCAGGCTGTTATACGTGCAGGATTCGACGTAAGGTACGTATTTCCCAAGTCGCTCTCGGGCGCTCACCTTTACCGACATCAAATCATCACAGAAATGCGACGAGCAACCCGATGAGCAGGGGAGATGTGCCACCTGTGTTCGTTTAAGGCTAGAGTGCCTTGGTTTTGGTGCGAAGCGCCCCGAGTGGCTGAGGGTGAGTTGCCCTTGCAAGTGATCGATTACTTAGTGCCACATTTAGCTGATCGTTCCTAATGCACAACCCAAGGAGAGTCGCACTGTGGCCGAGATCCGTGAAAAGATCAAGGTTTTTCTCGCGTCCCAAGGTATGGTCAAAGGATACTCTGGGACAGCGCATCAGGGGTTCTCGTTTCACGACCATGGTCAGCAGTATTATGCCACGGCTCCGACTACGTCTACGATTACGGCTTCCACGTCCGACAATGGAGGTTTTGTGTACCAGAGAGATTTACATGTTCCTTACAATCATCCAAGTGAAAGTACAAGCACAAGCAGTCCTCCCCAGCGTTACAGACCCATCTCATTTGGACGTGGGACCCAACATCTATTGAATCAAGATGAAATGGTTCCCGAACGACCTCGCCCATCAACTTCTTATTTTCGATCAACAGCGGATGACCCGTATGATCGTAGGTGCGACGATTCTGTATCTGACCACACTTCTGAGGTATCGGATGTGGATAAGGTCTGTGTGCGGGGTTTATCCAATACACTTGTCAGCTCAATTATGATTTTATCAGATAGAACAATTAATTTCGAGGCTGGAAGACCTATTTGCGAATGAAAGCGAGTACAAAACACTTCTATCATGCAGAGGGCCTACCGCGCAGAAGCTGCTTAATATATTCCAACGGGTGCATTTCTAGTCATTCCATGTGTAGAGATATTTGCGGCTCATTGTTCATTTCAGCTTTTAGACGTCATGTACGACCCTCCACCACGATTTCAGCGACACTTGATTGTCGCCACACAAAAGCTCGCAACAAAATCAGGCTTATATCCAATGTGCTATGAACTAAGCGACAACGACATAACAATTTACAACACACCAGAACATTCTGGTAATTTCTGTGACATTTTCAAGGGGACTTTCGGGGGTCGTGTAGTGTGTCTCAAGATGCTTAGGCTGGACAGGAGTACCGACTCGGAATCTTTTCTCAAAGTATGAAATCCATACTTTCTTTGGGGGATGAAATGAATGACATGATTAACAGATCATCGCGAAGGAGACGATTCTTTGGGGACAATTACGCCATCCTAATATTTTACCGTTCTATGGTGTTTATCGGATTAAGAGTCAGATATCATTTCTCGCTCCGTGGATGGATCAGGGTGACATTGCTGTATTTTTGAAACGTCATAACGACTCGAACCGTGTTTTGCTGGTGGGATATTTTCATCGCTGCCTCTCATGATGTCTCACTGACATCCGTAGTCATTCGACGTAGCGCAGGGGCTGCAGTTTCTTCATAAAAATGGGATCGTGCATGGTGATTTGAAGGGGGTAAGTTTTCCATCCCAACCGTTGTTGAGAAGTATCTCACAGTACTACTACAGACGAACATTCTGGTCAACGAAATGGGAAGAGCATGCCTCATGGATTTCGGACTCTCTATGGTCACCAATACATTGAGCACAAGTATAGATCCCTCTGAGTCTTCCAGAGGGGTCACAGTACGATGGCAAGCCCCGGAGCTTTTCGATCCAGAGGGGGACGATGTACGCAGCACTGAAGCAAGCGACATCTATGCCTGGGCCTGCGTGGCTTACGAGGTACACACCAGCAAACCTTCACAACAGAAATCTTTACTGACCATGATTATCCGCTGTCCAGATCTTTGCCGGTCAAGTCCCCTTCGCGCACCTGACTCGCAACACTGTCATTATTACCAAAATCACCAGCGGCGAGCGTCCCGCGCGTCCTCCCGATACGAGTCCGAGCTGGGGCGTGTGGGGGTTGACGGAAGATATATGGACGTTGATGCGTACGTGCTGGCACGGTGATCCTGTGAGACGGCCGACGGTAGGTATGATTATCGAGCAGCTGGAGATGGTCCTCCCTGCGGATGTGGAGATGGATGCACGAAATGTATCAATGTTACCGCCTGGAGGCTTCAGAGAGATGACGAGGAGGAGTGTGGATATCAATGACTTGTGTGTAGAGACGCTTGAGAGGTTGATAGCTATGTGACGAACGTATGGCGAAGGAGTTTCGTTCTCTCTGCGGTTGGCTTTCATTTCAGATCTATGTACGAGAAGGTTCAAAGTTTCTGTATCATCAACGGATTGAGCTTTTCTTCGTTGCCGCGAGGGAGCTCTAGAGCTTGCCATCTGACTGTACCTCCGTTTGACGCAACGGAAGAGCGCGATGTCCATGCAATGCCTCGCTAGACCGAAATTCACCCATCATAACGTGCGCAACGCAACAGCCTCAACACTGCATACACACCACTCCTCAGGCCTCAGTACTCAATCCTCAATCAACGCGAGCAAAATCTCGCGTAGGTTCCTTGCCTCACTTATAACTCCTGAGGTACCTGAAAGAGGTTCTTTGCCCTTCTTTGCCTCTTTGCAACTCAGCACATCCACGGGTCTCTCTATCAGCTTCCTTCCATCCACGATTGAAATAACGTGCTTTTCTGAGTATCATCCCCTAATACCTAGTGACATATTTGCCACTCTATGAGCAAGTGCCATAGTTACCTATATCTAGATGCAATGCCAATGTCCCAGCCTTCATGCGAAGCGCTGTCACCGGCAATGGCCCTACCAATCTGCCGTTGTTGCCTCAATAACGTGGTTAAACCTTCGTAACGCGCTCTGAGAACTTCCACTTCGCTGTGCATATGAGGTTTTTTCCATATTTGCGCCGGCAACAGCACTCCATTTCGTCGTGGCATGTATCAATAAAAATTGCAATGAAAATAGTTTTCTTTTTGGTCTGTCACCATGATATCATCTTCCTGTGAAGACTTGCAAGTCCAATAGCTATCAATTTAGATACTTTTGCAAATGCTAAGCTACGCATTCTATCACTCAAAGGGTTCAGTTTTGTTCACAAAGTCCGGACCATTAGTGTGATTTCTGGTTGATGTTGGGTCCCGTACATGAACAACGGGCCCCGGTACTACATATATACCTACTTCACAAGTGTTGGGGTAAATTGAATTACGTAAGCAGTCAACCTCTTGATCATATCGCGCGTAGTTTCATTCTATCTTGCATAATTACAGAATGGTCCGTAAACTCTTAAGCTTAGCCCGCTAGGATCTGTCTGTCTGGCTTCGTTTCGCAGAAGACCTCTATAATGGAAGTATATGACGGTTGGTATCATGGCTAGAATGGACAATTCTTCGTAGATGCGCAGGTTGGGAAGTCGGTCCTATCGCCTCTCAATAAAGGATTGGCTCCTCTGCTGTATCGATCGTGTATGCAGTGCTTCCTGGATGTCTGCTTGTGTATATACTAATGCTGCGTCATTCTCTGGTCGCCCGATCTCAAGCCATCATACCAATCTATTGCCGATGTCAGACGGTCTCCTTAGGCGAGATGATAGAGCATCAGAGCATCAATCTCTGAGTGACTTAGAGTGTTATTAGAGTGCTGTCAGAGTCGAATCAAAATTTCTCTCGGTAAAATCTTTAGCCAAGTCAGGGAAACCATAGCGAATAGCCATCAACTGGCTGCCAAGCGGTATCATTGCACTTCATTTGCTCATGAGCGAGAGTTATTCGTGCTTTTGCGGCCGCCTTGAGATTGAAGAACGAGATGAAGTTTATCCCAAAGGACGAGTATGCGAGGGTAAGCCGACGCTTGAAAGGCAGTATATGCGTATACGATACATGGTCAGTCTTTTCTGCATTAGTAGTTTGTGACCGGAATAAGCTGAACATGTCTCCTATCTGTTTTAAACGAATGACGATGTTCTGTCCAGAGCATGTCAAATGAATGGCGTTCACCGAGTTCTCTGTCACCCAAATTGTTACAGACTGATCTTCGCGTTTATTTTCAACTTTAATTTTATCTGCCTCACAATATATAAGTCCTCTTTATGCTTGATCTGCTGACGTTCTTCCTCTATTTCACAACATGCTTTCCACATTTTCTACGCTACTTATTACTCTCGCATTGAGCACCTTTGCTCAGCAGAATGGTTTGCTCGTGTCGACATCTCAAGGTCCTGTAAATGGTATCTTGACTGATTCCGGTGTACGACAGTTTCTCGGTGTCCCATACGCTAGTGCGGGACGTTGGGAGCCTCCGTCTTTACCTCCAAATCGATCCGAAACCTTGAACGCCACCCGGTATAGCGATTCCTGCTTACAGAACTTGACCCCCACTGCAGTCGAGTACTTACGGCTCGCTGGCTTTGATGATTCCGCGATCTTTGTTTCAGAGTCAGAAAATTGTCTGACGCTCAACATCTGGGCTCCAAGCATCGACAAGAAACAAGGTGCAGCCATATTGTTGTGGGTTTATGGCGGTGGCTTCCAATTTGGAACGGTAAAGATATTCATCTTATATTTGATGCGTTTTGTTTGATGAGACCATGCAGAGTAACTTCCCGGCCTATGACGGACAGAACATTGTACGGGACAATGACGACATCATTGTTGTCACTTTCAATTACCGCCTCAATATATTTGGTTTTCCGAATGCTCCTCAACTTATGGACATGAGCCAGTCACAGAACTTTGGGCTTCTTGACCTGGATGCGGCCATCCAATGGGTGCATGACAATATTGCTGCATTCGGCGGTGATCCAGAACGTATCGTCCTATTTGGTCAGAGTGCAGGAGGCATTGCGATTGACGCATATATCACGGCCAACCCGCAGGATACGAGGGTTAAAGGTATTCCATTTCAGATGTGAACATATGCATCGAAATGACTGATTCCACAAGGTGTCATCGAAGAGTCGGGAAAGTGCGTCATAAGTATGCTACAATTAAGCTGATCTATTGATAACTGCATCGCAGCCTGGAAGTTCTCACTGGCATAGAGGTTTTGGGACCACTCAGTCCAATACCAGTCAAATCTCGACCTTGGGATACAGTTGCAACTGAGGTCGGGTGCGGCAATGGTAATACTTACCTGCTTTCTTTGCTTACTGTTACTGAAGCGCTAGACATTTTACAAGTGACTGGTGCCGCTCAACTGACATGCATGAAACAGGTTCCCTACAGAGAACTTGAAAATGTGGTTATCAACACTACGGCTTTTCTACCAGTCTCAGATGGTGAGCTTTACGTCACAATATACAACTTGGATATCTTAATAACTCGAAATCTTCGCGACATTTCTTAGATATCACATTGTTTGCAGACTACCGGCAGCGGGCTGCCGCTGGCAATTTCTTACACGTACCTCTCCTTGGTGGCTCTAATGAAAATGAGGCGGACTTACTCATTGTTACGGAGGAACTTCTAACCACCGGAATCGTCGTTCCCGCTGTTACTGAAGAATTGGCAGATTTGGTCACTGAGGTAGGTCATTCAATTACCCCTTCCCCAATCTTGGATCGGAACATTGACTTTTCCTTTAGTTAGATTTCACTTGTCCTGCGGCAAACACAGCGCGCTACATGTTCAATGCGGGTGTACCTACCTGGAGGTACCAGTATCAGGGTAAATATATACACTTTACCTCTTACGAGCGTGATTAATTTCAAATCTTATCAGGCGTCTTTCCCGATATTTCTACACGTCCTGATCTTCGTGCATATCACACAGCGGAAATTCCCCTTGTCTTTGGAACGATGCCGGCGCCTACAAACATCGAGGTGGCATTGTCAAAGTTTATTCAAAGTGCATGGGTTGCTTTTGCTCGTGACCCTGACCAGGGGCTAGTCAATATCGGCTGGCCAGAGTACTCACCAGACACGTCCACTCTCGCGTTGATTGGGAATCCCAAAAACCAAAGTGGTCTTACGCTCGCTTCGGCGCAGCTTGTAGACTTGCCATGTAGCTCGACCTCAGCGTTGATGTCAACTATCCAGCGGCTGGAGACAATTGTGGGGTTGTGACCTTATATAGTTGATTTTGTGTAGATTGTATCTCGTGCGACTCTTCTACGGTATATACCCTCTTAATGGACTGGTTTCACTTGCCGCCCCTTGGATTCCAAGAGCTAACCTGAATTATATCGGGTATTTGAAGATAAGACAGAGAGTGGAACCCGGAGTTATTCACATGTCCTCTTTTGGTCTGACCTAATGTTATTCTCAGAATGAATAATATAAATGTGTTCTCCGATTGGGATCGAGTAATGGTAGTTTCGGATGGATGCTCCCTCACAAGGTTGTTGTAAGCTTGCCGGACAACTTACGACAGGATTTCACCAGCTTACGACAGGATTTCACATTTACTCCACAGCTCCACTTCCCGCTGTGGCAATCACCGCTGCGGCACAAAAGTCACGTGACCGACGCCTCAAAAAAGTTTCTGATTGCACCTTCGCTACTTGTTCCCTTGAGCGAGTGACTCGTCACCACCGCTACATACGTCATAGGACTGGCTGAAGGTGTAATTTGTTCGTATCAGTCACAACGGTATTTACCAGTCTTTGTTCTTTTTTCATGTATTCTTTGCCACCAAGCAAACCACCCTCAGTCGACTATATTTGTGACTGAGGGTGAGTACAGAATGCCTTACTAGATATTTACGTACGACTTACCATCTCTCTGTAGACTAAAACCATCGTTTTACTCTACAGGTAATATAAACAGTCGACTATATTTGTGACTGAGGACTAAAATCATTGTTTTACTCTACAGGTTATAGGCCCCGTTAGCACACTCACTACGCCACTACGTTGAGCCACTGCTCCGACAAACCGACTCCCACACAACACATACACCAATAACATTTTTTTTTTTTCCATGAGGACAAAAAGAAAATGACATCTACAAATTCATCAAACCCACCGAACTTCCCAGAAGAGGTCCACTTCGATGGGACAAATTACACAACATTCAAGAACCAAGTCTTGATTGCTGCAAGAGTGCGTGGCGCCCGCGGATACCTGGACGGAACAATAACAAAACCGAGCCCATCACCAAATGCTGACATAAAATCTACCAACATAAAACCCACCGAGTGATCATCGAGAACCCCATCTCTGGAAGAATGGGAGGAGAGAGATGCTTGGGCAGTTGGGCTCATCATATACAATACTAAAAACCCTGTTGGGATGGGAATTGAAATGGAGGGTATGGCTGCTGAAGCATGGACGAACCTGACAGACAACTATGGTGTATTTTCGGAAATTGCTGCAATAAATGCCGAAAAATGCCTGTGTGCCACAGAATTTACTGATGGAATGGACTTTTTGAAACATATTGAAGACATGAGACAAAAATGGAAGGGTGCAGTGGAACAGGGGGCGAAGATTGATGGTTCGGCGTTCTGCACCATCCTAATAGCCCCCCTTCCAGAATCATGGAACTCAGTGGTAGAAGGAGTATATGCAATGAGATCTAAAAAAGACGTCATCACGGCACTCACAATACACTGGGATCAACTTGTTCTGCAAAAGCAAAAGGCCGGAATCTCCATGATGGCCCTGCAGGCACAGACTAAACCAAAATTGGTCTGTGTCAACCCAAATTGCAAGAGGATGGGTCACACAATCAAAGGCTGCCACTGGAAAGGGGGAGAAAAGGAGGGCCAGTTCCCACCAAACTTTAGGAACAGGACCAAACTTACCAAACCTGCCCCAGACAAGTTGTCCACCATCACCCCAACAGCAAACACAGCAATGTCCACCCCAACCAAGCAAAAAACTGAAGAGTTGCCAGTCACTTATGCACTATCTGCAATCCTGCATGATGCAAATGGCAACAAAGATCAGCTAGCTGTTGTTAAGTGGATAGGGGCAAACACCACAAAAGTAACAGAGATCCCCACCTATGCTGATTCAGGGGCAACAGACCACTTTTTTGTTAGCCAAGAGGAGTTCTCAGAATATGAGGAGCTTGTAGACCCCATGGAAGGCCAAGCCACCCCCAAAGGAGCTATGTTCTGAGTAGTAAGGAGAGGGACTGTCAGAAAGATGTGCAGAACAACACACAGGCTGTCTGAATTAGTCTTTAAGAATATGCTCCATGCCCTGGATCTCACCTCAAACCTAATTTCCATAAACAAGTTTGACAAGGTGGGATTTCACATCACCTTTGGGGGAGGTCAGGTACACTTCAATGACCCTAGCAGCAGAGAAATCCTATGTGGAAAGGAAGATGGCAGGATGTGCTTGCTGAGCTCTCTTAGAGGAACCAAAGCACCAAGTGCCCTGACAGCTAAAATAAATCTACAACCCTGAAGACCTGGCATTGTTGTTTTGGCCATGCAAGCATTAAGACCATTCATAATGCACTGGCAAACAACTTAGTTGACAGCCTTGTGATCAAGGGTAATCTGTCTATACCTAGCATTTACAAAGATTGCATGTATGAGAAACACGCCTTGAGACCTTATGATGCTGATGTCATCCCTAAAGGTGCACCTAATAACTAAGTCCACATTGACCTGTGGGGTCCATCTAGTGTCATGTCCTTGGGTGGGGCTATGTACATAATGGTGGCAATTAATGGAAGCTCCTCACATCTGTTAGGATAGTAGCCCTGAGGATCAGACCAGATGTTAGCCTGATCCACCCTGACCCCACTACTAATGCTACCCCTGGTGATAACTGGGCACCTATTCCACACCAGCTGACACAAGCCTTGCTATCTACTGCACAGCCACCATGACAATCTTCATGCTTGACAAGACCTATCCTGGTGATGAGACATATCTGTTGCTGAATACCATTAACAACATCTTCACCAAACTTATCTGAACAGTACATGACCTGGGAATATGTCATGAGTGGTCTGGATCCAAGGTTTGGAATAAAGTAGCCTTTTGCACAAGACCTTAGCAATCACAAGATGTCTGGGATCATAAGTTCCATTACATGGAGTCTAGCCTTAGGATCTTGAACAACCCATAGACACATGACTCTTTGAATCTCTTAATTTTTCTTGATTATAAACATACCTGAATGGCATCTACACTCCAAATACTAATGTATGGTATGCTTGCTTATGCTTCCATTTGATGCTCATTTATTTTCCATTTGACACATTTTATATATACATTTCTGAA
>JABCKS010025053.1:0-30271 GCA_018851325.1 Termitomyces sp. DKA19 | reverse complement strand
AATATGAGCGTAATGTATGACATAGATGAGATTAGAAATAATAAATGAAACATACGTATGACCCATGACGAAATGACGTGTATCCGGGTCGAAGCTACCAGTCATATTTCCTCATCAATTGATTGATGAACAATATATTCCATCTATGGCTATTGTATCGATTTTATGAAGGTGCTTTTTCCTGATGGTACCTCATCAAGTGTCTGGCTACTGGGCACCATATGAACGAAAATGCTTCTTGTCATGGGGTAGAAAGACATAACTGGGAAGGTTTGAACCAAATCATCAGTCTACAGATCATTTTGATTGTCAGAAGGACTTGTCAAATTTTTAGCCAGACTGCAAATGACTGTCGAAAAGGCCCCGAGCAGAGTACATAACAGCCATCAGCCGGCAAAGTTGATGTCAAATTCACAGGTGAAATCACCTCCGACGCCACCTTGTAACACAAATTGCTGGATGCGAGATGCTCAATGTCATCATTGGCGAGCAGCGTAGAATGGAGACGTCGATGGGGAAGTGTATACAAAACTGTAAGCACCCCTTCCTTGGTCCAATGCTCAAGTTCGACACCCAAGATCACACGTGGGCTGACACAGCCACTTTCCAATAGCTTGTGCCGGCCCGAACCTGGTTCTGTTCTATTCGGTTCCGATCCATGAGTAGACGTCAAGTTGGAATAGACTAGAATAAATGAGCATGGACGACGTACGATGTATGGTTACGTCAAGTATATTGAGCCATCCCCGCCACAATATGGAAGAACTATAATATATTTCCAAAGTCGTAAGTATGTATGTATTATTCCCAGGAATGAATTCAGCGTGCCCATAGAAAGTTGTCAATAATGTTCCTTAGGCTTCTATGCAAGCAATAGGTACATTGAGCTTGATTATGTTCGACATATCCCCTGCTTTGACATTGTCCGTCAATTTGATTCTCGTCTCAGGTCGAAATATCAAGCAAGATGACGATCCTCCGAAATGAAACATTCCTATCTCCTGACCTTGTATAATTCTTTCGTTTTTCTTCACTTTTACCTCGCAACTCGACACCTCAGCCATCCCTACCGCCATGAAGCAGACCAGACCAATCTCAGAGTTGTCAGCCTCTATATAGATGTTGACGCGTGTAGCGACGGAGGTGAGATATCCTTGAGAATTTACAAATTTCGCAACAAACTCATGGTTCGCGAGCATGTCGGCCAGCGAGTATGCGTTCTCTTTGATCCAAAAGGTGTCATGCTCAAGGACGTTGTATGCAATGTTATAGACACCGGCTTCGCAAGGATTAGTGATGATGAGAGAATCATACGAAGTGGGAAGCGGCCGCACGCCTTCTTTGAACCGACGCGTGAAGAAGTCGTCCCAAGAAGCGAACCCCCAGTGAGGCTTTGAGGTATCATGGATGAAATCATTGATAAACCCGCCCATCGCTTCTAAGGCTTCGTCGCTCAACCAGCCCCCAGGCTCTGTGTTAAGAACGTGAGCGGATGCAGGAGATGAGAGATATCTCCCGCGTTCATTGAGAACGTTGCAAAATTGCTCATTGACGCTGGGTATTTGGAAAAGTGCCTTGCCTGCAGGTGTGCTCATTGGCCACTGAAGTATTGCATTTATCGGGAATGCAAGAGAGGCATGTTTGGTCGTGAAGACGGGTGCCTCAGTCAAAAGCGAATTGAACAAGCGCAGCATTGTCATATAATCGCGAACCTTGCATATGAAAGTAATCAGATGGGTTTCTAGTCTAGAATACGTCCAACGATACTCACGGATGGATTGCCCCAGGTGTCCTTATCATATGGAGGCGTATTTGGCACCTGTTTAAACATTTTTTGGAAGAGAATTAGAATTCCCGCGTCGTTCTCGATGAACTTTTGAAATTTTTCAATGACTTCGGCGAATGACTTGTGATCCTTGTCTGCTTGCTCGACTTTCTTGGCAAGCCAGCGGTTGACAACGGCAGGGTCTTGAGGCATCCATCCAGTCCGAAGCTCATTACTTGGTATTGACGACTTTAAGTCTTGTGACCTCAGGTCGCAGGATTTTTTGCCTGGGCCGACGTTCTGCGACAGCGAGAAAAAACCGAAAAGAGTTCGTAGCATCTTATTTTGAAAAGTTTAGTACTCTGGGGGTATGAAAGTAGGAAGAAACTCTTACATCATGAAAAGATAGGTGAGGATGATTCCGAATGTAAATCTGGTGCAACCCAACCTGGAGAGTGCAAAGATGCCGAGACGAGTGGATCTTCTTCTATATAACATAGAACATTACTGATGCAGGATCAGCAGGTTGCAGAGTGATCGTTAAATTGTTCGCGCCAATCGACTAACATTTATCGGGCTCTGAAGATCCGAAAAGTAATTAACGGTTATACGTACCTTGATTGGGTTTTTGGTGCAGATTGAACGCGGTCATATGTACCATCCATAATACTAGTACATACATGGCTCCCTGTGGACAACTTACGATGTTCCCACGCTAATCGGATGCATAAATGAGATGAGAACGTCCAATAAGGCAAATTTGTTCAGAGACATTCTTCGAATGTCTCCGAATATAAAGCAAACCTGGCCGACCCTGACGATTCCATGACGGAGGTATCCACTGACCGGATGGGTCAGGTTTAATTTATGTCGATTTCGATCGATGTGTCGGATGTATTCAGTGCACCATGGACGATGAGTTTCAAGAAAGAAGTCAGTGAAAGAAAACGACAAGAGCCTGTGGCGCGGGTAGACGCGAATCACGTGAACGTGCCGAACTCAGCCCAGTGGCATTCTTGTGGCACTGCAGGCTGCCTCAAGGCAACCACTCCTTGCTTGGTGCACACCGACCGTCATGGCGGACTCGCCATCATCTACGTCGCCGACGTCGTCTTCAACGTTTTCGTTTGGTACAACGATAACATCAGCTTCCCACTACACATCCGAGGAGCAGCCCGACCTGGGCGCAGGTTTCCGGACCGTTCTCCGCGAACTGACGTATCTCCAGCCTCCGCCACGCATACCGACATACAATCATCGAGTCAATCACTCTGCATCTCCAACCTTATCGCACACACAGGACGGACGGAGGTCGACGGTCTGGGCGTATGAGCCTATCGCGCAGTATCTTGAAGACTCAGTCGAAACTGACACTGAAACAATACACTCTGTGCACATTGAGACGGAGCTCGAGACCGAGATTGAACCTTCTTCTATAGCCTCTGCTTCGCTAGTGGACGACTATTCACTCACGCTGAGGAGTCAGCCTTCCCCGCCTGCTAGTGCCAGTGCATCCCTTGGACTGGATCTCGATTTCGACCAAAATGTTAATGGTCTAAGTCACAATCTTGACTCTGAGAACGAACGCGAAAGTGGACCGTCGTTGGGATACCTCGACCAAGCACTATCTTTTATTGCTGCTGAGCGTGCACAACTTGCCGCGCGGAAAAATCGGTCACAGTCTGATGCCTGGCGCCATGTCGTAGGTACGATCGTGTTTTTGCTCTGTCTTACTCACGCCTGACGCACGCCGAGTGGATTCTTAGATCCCCATAGCACTCCAATACGTCGTAAACGGCGGAGGCGGAAGCCTAAATCACCGTCTTTATTCAATATATATATCGAAGACGATGATGATCAAGAGGAGAGCTACCGCTATGCTACAGAAGGCTCAGACGACGATGCAGAAGGAGACGACGAACAGTCGCCATATTACTCTTCCATGCAAAAATACCAATCCAAATCAACCCCACTTACTCCTCGCCCTCGATCCCCAACCTCTCCTTCAAATTCTCCAATCTCAACATTAAAACCTTCCTTCTTACTTCTTCCTACCCAAGCTCGACCTCATCCCTCCACTTTCCTCTCGTCCTCCGACTCTCCTCTTGCTTCATCCTCGCCCGGCGGGTCGAAGCGACCTGCCAGAAAGCGCACGAGAGCCAAGCAGCGCAAATTCCCCGTCACTGTCCAAGCGCCGCCTTCTGCTTCGCTAGTATATCCCCCCTCGACACCCTATCTGCAAACACATAAGCTTACCCATGCTCGTTCTGTGCCATCCTTACGTACCATTCGGGTGCAGCACGAAAAGCACAAGCAAGGTGTAGGTGAAATGGGCGAAGGAGTGATCGACACTGACATCGACATCGATCCCAAGACTAAAAAGCTCATCACGCTAGCACAACATCTTGCCAAGATATCACCGGCGCAGTGTGAGTTGTTGAAGGGCATGGAGAGGAAGATGGTTGTTAGTGCGCTGAGGAAGGCGAGGGCGGCGGCGGCGGGGGAGTCAGAGGAGCGTTCGAGGAAGGCAAGGGGAACGGCGACAAACGAGCGAGTGGGAGAACGAGGGGAAGGAGAAGGGGAAGGGGAAGGGGAGCAGCATGAAGCGGACGATGAGGATCTACTGGATCCGAGGGGGAGAGCACCAAGGGAGGGGGATCCACCTGTCCATGTTTTCGTCGATCAGTGAGTTTTGTGACTTTGCATTTGTCCTTTGCCATTCTGTACATTTCCGATTTCCTTATTTGCATTTGCCCTCATACTCTTTGCACAACCATATCTTATATCCTTTCTTCCTTCTTTTCCTTCTCTCATCGAAGCTCCCCGTCTATTCCATCCGTCATATACCTATCATCTCCAACTCACACTAACACCGTTCCCCACACAGCTCGAATATTTTATTTGGATTTTTGACTTATTTGAAGAAGCATCCGCATCTTACTATGACTACGAATACAACTACAACTTCGGGATTGGATCAGAATTCGGGCTTAACGTCGCAGAATAAGGATCAAAATATGGGTAATATTAATATCGCTCAAGATGTGAAGTATAATGCGGATTCGAAATCTCAAGCACGCCTTGATGTTGGTTTGGATAATGAGGATGTGACTAGGATGAAGGAGAAGAAAGAGAAGGAACGGGAAATAATCATCCCGAGGATACTCACTCGACCCACGACCACTACCATGACTACGTCTACGAACACAACTACACCCATATCGCCTAATTCGACTAATGCACCCATCACTCCAACACAAACACGGACCCACGTGAAACACACGACACCTATTCCCCTCCCCTCGTTCGCGACTGCACTCACCGGTACTACCAGCACCAATAATAATATCAACTCCCTTGCCACCCCTGTCAGCCCTACCAAGACACGCACGCGGTCGAGATCGAGGAAAGTCAGGAAGGCTGCGCATGCCGTAGGTATGGGCATGATATCTGCGGTGGATGATCGTGAAGTGGTGCTTCTTGGCTCTATTGATGAAGAGACGAAAGAGGGATTGAGGATGAAAGAAGGGAGGAAGAGTTTGAGGGTTGTTACGCATCGTGAAAGGGTGGGGTTGGGAGATGGTTCTAAGGCTAGGGTCGATGACGAGGAAAAAGACGGAGAGGCGGACGGGGAGGCTGACGGGGAGGCTGAGAGAGATGAGGAAGATGTAGAGGTGGATGAGAATGCAAACTTCGAGTTTGGATTTGAGCACGAAGGGAAGGAAACGGGGACAGGGTGCAGTGGACGGAGCACGCTTGGACACGGACCAGGACAACGAGGGGGAGAAAGCCATGGAGAGGATCTGGAAGACGGAGAAGAAGATGAGAAACCCCTTGCCCAGGCTCAGACGGTGAAAGGGATGGGGAGGGAGAGGCGCAGGCATTTGTCGCATGCAGCACTTGCGTTAATTTTGGAGAGGGGGAGAGCAGTGTCTCGTGAGTTTCTTCTTTCTCTTCTTTATTCTAACTCTTCTTTATTCTAAGCAATCTCGCCGTCATGCACGCGCGCCCTCTTGTCTGTTTTCTCGGTTTTCCTTTTCGTCTTTTTTCATGATTGGATTGAGTCGAACTGACAGACTACGTTTAGGTAGGGTAGTTGTAACCTCGTCGCCGTTGTATCAGCCCATGGATACACTTGAGAGGCTGGGGTATGAAGTTAGAGTGTATATACGTGTTCCGGATCTTGGTCAGTTTCGCCCCTCTACTTCCTTCGTCTCCTCTATTTCTTATTCTCCTCTATTTCTTATTCTCATCCTTGCTTCCCCTCCCTTTACCCCGCTCCCTCTTCCTTTTCCCTATCCCACATTTAAATTGTCGCTGATCCCACACAGGTGATGGAATGGACCGTACAGGGAAGAAAAAGTCCCAGACACACAGACGACACTTATCCGGAGGAACTACGAGTGGTGGCGATGGTTCTGGAAGCCCTGCGACCTCGCCGCTCAAGCCCGCGTCCTCTTCCTCTGCTCTCCAGCAATCATCTTTGACGTTGACCACTCCCGCCCACCCTGCAAGCCCCGCGCGTGTCCGGTATCGCGAGCAAGGGGTAGACGAGTTGTTGCAGTTGAAACTGCATCAGGCTCTCGCTGCGACGGATGAAGTTCCACCTGGGGCGACGATTGTTCTTGCAACGGGAGATGGCAACGTTGGGCAGTTTAGTGAGGATGGGTTTTTGGGTTAGTTCTTTGCTTATTCTTACTCCTTACTTTTTTTCGTCCGGATTTGGATGTTCAAGTTAGAATTGTGTCACGCTTTTCCTGATCGAAGGGAGGTAACCCACATAAGATTTTGTTTCGCGCCCTTGGGTGCTTTTGCAGTTTTGGGGTTGCGTTGTGCTTCTTATTTGATCTCTCCTCAAATTCCAAGAATCAAGCTAATTGTTTCTATCCGACTACTTCATCTAGGTCCCGTCAGGACGGCGCTGAAGCGTGGGTGGCGTGTAGAGTTGTATGCGTGGGAGGAGGGTCTCAGTGAGTTCGACTGGTGTTGATGCGATGATGTGGGGTGCCGATGATTGATACAGGTCGCGCGTGGAGACGAGAGTTCGGGCTGGGAAGCGAGTGGGCTCGGAACGGGATGTTCCAGATCATCGGGATGGAACAGTTCGCGGCGAGCCTGGTCAAAGACGCCACTGTAAATCATTGATTATGGATACGGACTAGGAAAAGGGTTTCTACTGTTAGGTGATGAGGGTGGTGATGTTGGAATTATCCGCGTGGAAGAGCTTCGGTGAGTTCAACTCTGCTGATTTTATGTGATGACGACCCTAGATATTGATTATCTCGTGTCATGGCAATTTACTAAGGTCGCGCATGGAGATGAGTTCATCTTTGGGTAGTGTAGTTAGCGACGAGCCTTGTTAAGGGGAGGTTGTTAATCATGATTTTGATTTTGACCTGGAGAGGGAGAGAACACCTGTTGTGTGGTGATGTGGATTGTTATGGCCCATGTTTTGCCACCCACCGAGTGCTTGGTGGGCAGTTGATGATCACACTATTTCTTGTCAGGTTGAGATGGAATGTGGGTGTGTGGGGCATCAATGCATCATGGGTATAAGCGTCATCAATGGATTTGCCAACTAGGTTGGCTTCTCTCATGATGATACCCAGCGGCATGGCCATGTATTGTTACGCTCTTCTCTTTCCTTCCCATCCCGGCCAAGTTCAGTTTAGTACCCGGTTACGCGTGTATCTAGTGTACCAAAGCTGTGCGGCGGCAATAACGAATGTGTTGAACAGACTTCCTGGCCTTCCTTACTATTTTTCTTAATTGTTCATCATTAGCGATCACAATTTGCGAGACCTGGCCGAGGGAGTACCCGAAACTCAGTGCTCAGGAGAAAAAGGCGCCTAAATACCTGAGCAGATTCTCGGTTACGATCAAGATAATATCTATCCAGAGCTGATAGGTGTCGGGTCGTCGTGCGGGGTAAGATCATATTCATATGCTTCATGATTGTTGTTCCTTCAGATTTCTGTATTCGCTGGTTCATCTTGGATGCAACCAGGGTCCGTAATAGTATGTGCTTGTCTCCCACACTCATGTCATAGCACTGATATGTGTCTTCTTGCCACAGGGACAATGTATCAGCCTTGGGGCCTGATACTCAGATCTCGTAAATTGTTGGCGTGCCTTATGTCATGCACATGTCAAGAAACCCGTATAGTTAATGTATTGAAATCTTCAAGACTATGCTTACAGGAACTATTACAGTTCAATTCAGATGAGATGGATGGGTTTGTCAACGAACAGACTTCGGACTCTCCCGACTCACAGAGTTTTGACATTTCTCCTCGCGGGCGATGTTTAAACTTTGCTGATATACCATCATATTGCTCTTTGTTTTAGATGATTTCGGTCCGGCGTGAACACCCTTTGATTTTGTATAGATGAGTTTACCTCGTCAGCCTTCTCACGACACTCGGTGTTCGAGGTCATCAAGGATTTCTGGACGTCAGTCAACCCACTTTCCCCCGGCTTCGTTGTCCAGGATGACGTGGAAGTGTGCGCACGACGTCGATGCTATCCATCTTAACTTCCAGCGCGTTGACGTCAGTTAGGGCTACTTACTCCACGTTCAATTGTTGATAATAATACCTTGGCGTTCGTTTCGATCTTCTCGCTCTCGATTGAGTGCTTGGGACTTGGAACCTCCTTGGATTTATCACTTCTTATACTCTTGACCCGCTTTCCCGACGTTCCAGGACTCAAAGCTGATGTGATAAAAATAAACATTCCGAAATTGGTGGTACATCTCAAACAGATGGACGCGATGATCTTCGTATTGCTTCCTGTCCCCCCTTCTTGCAAACATCGAACGTGCTCGAAGGATGGGAGGGTGTTAATGACTGCCTAGTTCGCCCATTTCCGCCGCGGAATGGGATAAAGTGGGGTGAAGTTTAGGTTTAGTCCGACAATTCAAACGTCAATGTATCCTACCATGAGGGTAGGTGATCATTCTTTCTAGTCCACGTTCGCACGTCGCAAGTTACTCAAGATACAGAAGCCCACCGACCTACCTAACTTTATTAGTCGGTATCAGCAATCTTTAAATGCGTCGTCGTAGCGAAAAGGACACTGGCTGGTTGGCTCTCTCCTGCATTCTTACCGCCGGACGGCTGCTACTGTTAGAGTGGGATTAACGGCAGATGTTCATTCGTCTGACGGGAACCATTCAACCCGGGCATAGCATGAACGACATGTGACCGTCCTTCCGTGGCCAACAATGTCGTGTACAGCAGCCCTGCGAACCGATCTATCGATCGCCCTCCTGACTATCCAACGCCATCTTCATCCACTAATTTCGAGAAGTGCGCGTGTCCGTTGATTCATTCATGTGCGCGATACGGCTCCTAGAAATTGACCGTCACCCCAAAAACAAATCTGGTATGGAAGCCATTCGCGAATCTTCTGGAGAAGGGATGGCGAAATCTGATTAGTTGCGGACTCGTCCACTCACTTCCTCTTTCAGGATTCTGACTCAAGTGAGCTCGAAGGAAGGATAAAGCCCATTTCAGCATTTGACTAGTATTAGGTCGATTTCTACCATTCACTTACAGTAAGCGCACCCGAGTAGAATTTTCGTGGCCGATCAACATCGACTCGTGGACCAAGGATAATGTGCAGTAACAGAGTCTAAGACTAACCCTAGTAGTCATATCTTGGTCGATTTGTCCAAGTAAATTTCCGCTGCTGCGTTAAGGCTTGTTCTCAAGATTATCAATACGTATCGGTATGCTGTAGAACTTCGGGCGTCACGGTTCTTTCTTCGGACATAGAAGATGGTGGTAGTATAGATCTTGTGTAGTTACGTCGTTCTGGCCAGCTTGAGCTGTATCCTATGTGTCGTAAAACCCATTGCCCAAGTCTCATGACTTGAAATCTTATCAGAAGTTTGGTGTGAATTCATGAGAGCCCCACGATATATTTGATCAATCATGTTTTTGGTCTTTCATGGGCCCAACCAGTTCGTGGTATTGGTATCAGCGTCGCGCATAACGTCGGCATCATGCCCCGGTTCACGGCAAGAAGAACATCCCACTTCCGTCGGGTGAGATGAGACTAATGATAATGGAAGGTTCGTAAGATGTTCTCACCTAAGTTTTCGTCTCGCGACAACGCTCTGCGAAGTTCGCGGAGGTGTCAACCAAGCTTATATATGTTACTGGGGCTACGATACTTTATTCAATTCCTTGCTCGTCTTGGCTAGGGTGATGCCGTAGCCGTGGGCGCGAAACATTATCGTCAGGGCTATGGGTTGCGGGATGTATAGCTCTCAAGGAGCGGGTGTAGAGGGTCACGAGTGAATGGCAATTCACACCTTTTAAAGCCTGAATTTCGAACAAGACATGAGATCATTCATTCAAAATGATAAGTGAATGCTGATACACTTACTATAGACGGCATCGGACGGATCTAAACATGTCTTGCTTGGGATTGCAACGTACACAAGTATGCAATCGACGGGCACACCTTCGATACCATTGACCTTATTTATCATCGAACAAGGGAAACTTAGCACGGGTTGACGGCCTCCCCTCTGATAACCAATTGAAAATCTCTCACTTAGTTCTAATACAACAGCGGTGCTTCATAAATGGCTTACGTGTTTGTACATCATGCAAGAATCCCAGAATCGGTCAGGGAAAAACGTTGAAAGTAAGGATCTCATGAATTGTGTGTTTCCATTCAATGAGTTTCAGTTGAATAGCTCGTGTTCGAATTCGGTTTGATGTCTCGAGAATCGCACTATCCCAAAGAGGACCGCGACTGCAACGTGTAGTCTCTTGCAGCACTTCAGTCGCTCCTGTCTCAGAGCAGAAGTCAAAGTTGTTAGACCTTTCGCTTTAATTCCAGCGTGTCATTCTGATCGGCGACGAACAAGTTGAGTTAAGGTTGGGGATTTTCAAGACGCGCCGCTTTTCTCCAGATTCGGCCCTCTGGATCTGTGGGTATCACCTCATTGGTCATATCGTTCACAGTTCCTGCAATGGAAATTGATGCGGGAGTCTATAGGAGTGCATGGGGATATCGATAGGCGAGTCGAGTCGATGTTGGAATGAGCCTCACTACAGTTGCTGAACAATGTTGAGACCTTTCCAAGGGCAAACTCGGGAAACGGCTCGCCCTGGTAGCACCAGAGATAGTGAAAGGTTCGGCACACATGGTACGCAAATGCAGGGATGATAATTGCCTGGACACCCTCGTTAAATGAGCACCCCAGAATTTGCTATGCATGTGTGAGCTTCGACCTCGAGGCATCTACGAAAAAAGGATTTCTCCGGAGGGAGCCGAGCGAAATCTTGATTGGATGGCCAAATCGGGAATGTGGATTCAACTGAGGTGAGCCAGCAACTTGGGCCCCCGCGCACAATATCAATGCTGGACCCTGCTGGGCCTGGTGTAGACATCTAAGCTTACATCTTTATTCAAGTGCACATGGAAACATATTGATCGGTTAATCCGTATTTAGTGAACTTCTAATGATCGCAAACGATAGGAGCCCTGTCACACTCAGGCCTGCACGCCCCGAAAGTGACCTGAAAGGATTATAAGCTGGGCCTTATAAACCGCCACAGAAATCTCTCAGCCCCAGTTTCTCCGTTGGTCTTTTCTTAAGCCTTTCTTTGCAGTCTTGCTCTTAGACTCCGGCGTCCTCTCGGTTATACTCGCTAAAAATTTTTATCGCTTTCACCATGTCTCGCGACGCGTCAAATCAGTCGACACCCTCAAGCCTGGTTGCTTTCCCCAGTGTTTCATCCTCGCTGCATTCACTACCGCACGCCACCAGCATACAAAATGTTGCGTTGCATCCAAATATGTACGCTACACGAGCAGCGGAGAGCGAGGCATTGGTGAGTTTTGTCGATTCTCTTCCAATTGAACTATTCTGAAGAATTTATCTTGCAGTTGCGGAATGCTCTTTCGAAGACAACGTCGTCATACTCGCAAGCACCACCTCCTTCACCATACGCTTACTCCGTCAGTCTTATTCATTCCCATTCGGTCCGCTAATTGAATCGCTATCTTCAGGCGCCCTCTCAGTCGCAGAATAACTCCTCGACGCTGATGATGCGACCAGTATGTTTGAGGTTGCTTGACTCGTGGACCTTATCTGACAGCAGCGGTGATCGCAGAAAAAATCATGAATGTTTCTCCATTCGTGCATCCTTTTTTTCTCTCATGTTCAATCGGGACTTTGGAGATGTCCGCTGTCGGCGTCCGTTTGCATCCTTCATCATCGCTGTTTTCTTTGCTATCGCCTCTGCATACATATCTCATTTACATTTAGACACACCTGCACGCATACTCTTTCAAGGTTCATCTGGTCTCATGGTTTCTACACGTAGTATGATTGTCGTTCAGGACATCCTCCTAATAGATATTAGTATTACCCCTTAGAAGGTATGTAGTATCTGTAATATGTACATACCACATTATGCATCATTTTCTCTCCCTCTACCAATATGAATAGTTATGTTTGAAAATCTGAGTTCGGTACTAATGTTTATAGCACTTGTCACTTCACCCTCCAGTACTATGTACTCAACCTCGTTCCATGTTTTCGAGGATAAACATGTTCATATGTATAAACATGTCGACACTAAATGCGGCATAATTTCGGGCGGTCTTATGATACCATGTATGTGCCTTTTTTCAGGGCCACGGAATTTCCTGGCGTTGCCTGTCATTTCAGTTACTAATGATATTGCCACCAATACCCCAATTGTACCGTCATCGCAGAGGCGGCAGATTACCCTCAAGTGCAAACAGATCGTCAGCGTTTCAGTCTTTGCGCAGTTTTCAACAGTAACTTGCGCAATGCTAGACAATAATACATAACATTTATACATCAGATTGAGTTACTCGCATGTAAAAATTTCTGCTCGGTCCGTCAGGATCGATAGCCTCCGAGACACGTTTGTGGTCCATACCTTCTACTTTGGTGCATAAAGCGCATCGCATTGTGCGGCGGGATCTCCCGCACTCAGTCCCACATTAGCGCTTAGCCTTTTGGCCACGGTCGCCATCTGGAGAAGTCTCCAGGCCGGTCGGAGCGGTCTCAGCGGGAATGACCCAGTAACCTCCTAATCGCACTTCATCTCTCAAAGCGACCCAGCCCGTGCGGAAACACGCCTCCTATTCTTACAGGGACACCTCAGATACATGAGCAGAAGTATCTTACAATGACCACGATTTCCGACTGTCGGCACACATGTACAAGAACCATGAGAAGACGGCTCGTCAGACTGTCAACGAGCACTTGCTCTGTCAGTGACTCCCACACTGAAGTACGTGTGTCTCCTCCGTCATGGGGCGATTGGAAACCGCTCATCACATGTAAACGTGCGTGCTGTTACGAAAACACTGACTCGCCTCCCACCGTGGCCACCTGAATGCCGAATTTCGAAGGACACGTTATTTTGGTACTCATGACCGACCTTTCCACATTGACATCTCCTTGTCGTAAAGAATTCGCGGGGATCGTTCTTTAAACATATATGCGAAAGCCTCCCCTAAAAAAATTGGGGTGCGGCACTCGACACATTCTCGTAAGCGCCGAGAGGGTGTAGCCCCTGGGCCCTTTTGCCTCCCCTCGCCCACTAACATCGCCGATTTAATACAACCAAAACCCTCGTTAACCCTACATGTTTCAAGCATCGTAAACTCCGTTATTCGCAAGATAACCTGGCTAGATCTAGGTAACATGAAATCCACGCTGCACTGGGCTACTGTGTGAATCCCTTCCTTTGATATCATCAATCCTGCCCCAGCCACGTGTGATAAGCGAGCGAGCCCTTGCATGTCTTTTTAGAACTGTATCGGTCAATCGGCCTCAAAAACAATGAGGTGGTAATGGGAAAAGCTGTGCAAGAAGCCTGGGGTGCGTGTCAATGAAGGGTAAGGGTTTTCAAGAAAGCTTGCAGCTTGAGATTGATATGGTGACAACTTTCCCTTGCCTGGCTTCGCTTCCAAGAGTGATAACGATAGCGATACATGAGATGAACCCTCAAACTACCCAAGCTTCTTTTTGTGCGATGAGAATCATTGCTTGAAGATGAAGCGTTCGGCGTCCAGTGACAGAGAACCATGCTTTTCTCGTACGATTTGACCACTTTTAGGCTGCAAGATGGGGTTTGATTTCATGAAACAACCTTTTGTTGTTTTCATAAAATTCGACTACGTTGTAACCTGCTGTTAAGAGCTCGAGAAAAATGTATTATTTCGACAGGAAGTCTTCAACAGGGCTTGTACGTATCTGAAGCCCACAAGGTTGATCGTCACGAGATTCGATCTAGTAGAATAGTATATAAAGGTCCTTTAGTAGTTCGACAGGAAACTTGTAACGAAGCACGGACTGGGGAATTGTCAGCCGACCATGATTCCACAATGGAGATCATTAATTTCCACAAGATAGGCAAGTCCGGCGAACATCCATGTCCTGTGGAAGTAGGAAACGGCACATGCAACAACCTGTCAGCACAAAGAGTAATCCAGTTCACATATATTTCATGTGCATGAAGCCGATAGCAAGGTCAATATAGCATCCAAATCAAGCAAGTGGTTAGTTGGGATTAGCCCCGGGTCAGTTTCGACAGAGAACACATAAGGCGAGGATTGGCGGGCGCATAAACCAGAATCTTTCTCGTTAAACTAGGAACCCATCGTGGGTTTCAGAGGTGCTCATGGGAGTAATTCTGATCAAAGCCGCTATGCATGCAACGAGAGAATCCAGTGGCGAACTGTAAGTTTATAGAGTATGAAATACCAATAGATTGCGCGACTCAAAAAAAACGGACTGGCGGTAAAAACCATGATGAACCTTGAGCAAATAACAGGCGGTGCGTGGTCAAATGTGAGGATAGAGCATTTGAAACGCGAAGAGCTGCAACGTATCCATCAAGACGTCAAAAACGCGTTTGAGTGTGGCCAAATATAGGAGAATAAAGTTTTCAAAACGCGAAGACCAGATATCCCAGCCCTTAAATGGTCCCTCCTCCAAATAAGGCTTGATCATAGTATCCAAAATGATACGTTCGCCATGCGTGAATATCATATTCCTGCGCAAGTCGGCGGATGATGACATATCACTGGCAAGGAATCAATCGCTGGCCGCCCAATTTATCTGTGTCAAGGGAGGTGGGGTGGTGAATACATGTGCATGCATGTGATCTGTGCAACCTTGCGCCGATAATTTCAGAAAAAAAACCAACTGACCACGCGTGCGATGGATGACAGGGAATGGACGGCACCTTACATAATTCTATTGCGGGCAAGTCCATCCACGGCATCCACATCAACTTTGTCGTCGGGGAAAGCGTTTCTCCTTGTTCCTCCTTGTTCCTCCTTGACAAGGATTGGTCATTTGATATATCTAAACGGGCATTAGGCATCCACTCCACACTGACAAGATCCATGTTTCAGTTCAACTTGTGTCAAGTCACTGCCATTGATTTGACCGCGGGTCGCGTGATCTTGTTTTGATACGATACTGCTAATTGAAGTTGACTCACAAGACTGCGAAGCTTCGAGCTTCAAGCTTTGAAGCTTTTCAGTGAGCATTATCTGACCCACGATGGTGGACTTGTCCTATCTCCGGAGCCTTCATCATCTCAAGGGACCACTTGTCTGGCCGGTCATCGTCATCTTCATCTCGCACAGCCTCCAGCAGTTCTTAAAATGGTGTATCATGATTGAGATTTCCTGTACTTTCCACGATTATGCTCTTTTTATCATCCGAGGCTCTGTCAGTATATCGATTCTCTCAAGGTCACCGCCCAAAGGAGGCATAATCATTCGCGGGCTTGACATAGTCCGCCTTTAAACTCGGAGGCATAGTCGCCGACCTCACTTTTGTCCCAGGCCCCTGTTTCGTCGGTAGGTCTTCTTCTCGACTTCCCAGAATCATCTACCGGTACCCTATATCCGTGTATCACTATGATGTCTTCCTCCTCTATCCCAACCTCTGCTCAACGCGATAATGCCGAAGCAGTTATGTATGTTTTTACTCTACCTGCACTGAGTAATCCACCAGATGAATGACCTCTTGGATACAGCTCTATGTTGTGTATGTCCTTGAATACTTATTTACTGGCGAACCTACTGAGGTCTTTTGACTTGCTAGTTTCAGGTTTCGCAGTACTTGTTTATGACCACCTTTTGACAGCAAGCACCTATATTTTATTGAATTTGTAGCTTCTTACTTTCTTCAGATTGATGATGAAGTGGGTTCACAAGTGAAGACTATCTCAGTACCACTGGCACTACTTACTACCTGAAAAGATTGAGTTCATATGGAGCAAAAAACGGAACATTGTCTCCGCAATTTTCATATTTGTGTGTGATTCACGACGCATGAATTAGGCCTTGACTGACCATTAGTTGTTAAAGAACCGCTATACTGTGTGCGTATCTATCAAGTTCAAAACTACGATTCTTCAAAGTGCGCTCAATTCTACAAAGGCCTACAATCTTTGCCCTCCATGTCTATGGTATGCTTCTTTCTATGTCTGTTCCTTGAGAGTCAATTCCACTTCTTTCATTAGAGAGATTCTCTCCAGTGACGCATGCCGTCAGTATGGTCCCTTTTATATATCTTCTGTTTGTAGCTGATATTACTTTCTAGTTTTGCAAAGTCTGGACGCTTTTTCGCGTTTATCTCGTGTTCATGACTTACATCTCCGCGCACGGTACTTCGAAAGTGCTACTTTCATGCTATTATGTTCACCTTTCTCTTAAGCTGTCGCCGCAATTCGCGTGAATGCTTTGTATGGAAATGTCCGTTCAATATGGCGCCTTCTATGGCTAAATGGTTCTTGTTACGCTCTGGCGACAATTGGCACAGTGACTGCCTTATATACTATAACCATCCGTATGCAGTCCATGGGCTTCCGTTCTTCAAGTGTGTTCATATGTCTTAGGGAATATGGATGCCCCAAAGAGTCCTTGTCTCTCCGAAGTGCGTGAAGTTTGTATAAATCAAACAAAACAGTGTTACTCAGTTAGACCCCACTACATAGATGCCAACATATATGTGGGTTACGTGGCTTCCGACGTTTGTTCTATCTCCTGAAATATACTATTACTACTTGAGTTTCATATCCTTATCAGGATCCTCTTCGAGACTGTATTAGTTGTTCTCACAATTCGTTTTGGCATTTCTCACTTCTCAAAAAGAATGGAGTATGGGACATACTATGACTCTATATTGTGGGAAGGTGAGCTGAAGCCAAAATATTCCTCGGGTTTAGACTTGAGCAAGTTTGGTTCAGGTATTGCGCACTTTGTTGTTGTTATTGGTATGTGTCTTCTTTATCCATTGTTTCGTTCTCATAGATTTTCAGTGGGCGCTGTGTTTTCGCTTTTGTGAGTTTATTTTGTAAGGTAACACCTAAACCAACTGACTCGCCCCACTGTATACTAGAACATGGTCACGGGCCCCGAACTCGAACATGTTGATTGGGCTGTCCCAACCGTAGGTATCAACAACGTCTTTGTGATTAGGCGGCTCATGAAAATTCAATACCAGCTTCTCGCTGTGCATGTTAACGGTTTTTGGAAATGGGCTTACACTGAACCTGAGACGTCGTGTTTCACAACACAATGCTTTAGACTCAAAGTACTCACAGGGACCGAGCTTTGACTTCGCAATTAACAATCAAGGAGACCGATCTGTATCTCATGCTGAGTCTTCATTGCAACCCTGTGGTCGATCCTCGTGTTAAAGCTGATGTTATACCCCCTTGCTGAACCGTTCTTGCTTTCGTACAAGAGAACCAGGATTGTCCGGTTGGGAGGGGTCGTCACGTAGAATCGCCCCTCCATGGATTTCGGGGGCAGAATCTTACAAAACATGTAAAGTTGTGTTGAATATCGCACGCGAATGATATCAGTGCCCATAGCGGGAACTGTGGTGAAATCTCAAAGGATACAACACATAATCCAGCGATACGACACATAGAATAAATGGTGAATCACTGATGGACTGGACTCAAATATTGTGTGGGGAAGACTTGAGCTGATCAAGATTGGAATGGCCGATATCAGGAACAGACTGTTGAGTGTCGAAGATCTGCGGTCACATGTAGCACATAAGTGAGCGGTATGTACTCCCTTTCTAATTTCAGTATTCAGCCAGACCGGAGGACGAGGGCGAAAGGATTGCATGGCGGAAGACGAATTTAATGCCTACTGTAAGGTTCTAATTTCGATTCGTGCCGGTCGTATCATCAAAGGACGGGGCGTTCAATTATTTATTCCACAAGGCACCTGAAGGACGAGACCACATTCTGCAGATTGAGATCCAAGAAACATGACGTCAGCGCCGTCCAATACATTGAATCCCAACTTCATGAAGTAAGGAATGGAATAAGCAATGTAGAATATTACTCCATTCCGAGGAGACCGCAGAGGCGCACTCAAGCCGTCGACTGTGTGGCACTTGTGAACAATACTATACAGGCATCGCCGGACACATCCCATGTAAAGAATCAATGAGTTTCTCTGCTTTTTCTCTGTTGAAACGATGCTTGATCTATTATTGCGGATAGTTAATGAACTTTATTAGAAGACTATGGTGTATTCGCAACACAAGTTCGTAGATGACGGAATAAGTCATTGTGTTGCCCTCGACTGAAAACAGTCATGACTATGTTGGATCGGTGCACAAGTCAGATTGTTGTGGTAAGCACTCCCTTAAAATCACCGTATCTATCAACAATCACCATATCTATCAAATTTCAGTCGCGATGTTACTTCCGAACAAGGAAACTTTTCTTGGTTTCTGGTTATAGAACTCACTGGGCTCAGAATGGTTGTCAAAGCACTCAAAACAGGCGAAAAAACACGTTGAAAGATGGAATGCTCAGAACGCATACACTTGACTAAACTCTGAATGACACCTGAACTTGTGTCTTTAAATGGCCATGAATCTCCGGTATCGTTAGTAAGGCCGATGAATAGCGGTTGAGTAGGGCCCTGAACGGAATCTCTTAACGAATTCTATCGTCATTGTTTAACATGCTTAGGCGTGCCCGAACCCAACTGGCTTCGTTGATGATTCTCATTAATTGACCATTTCGTGTTTCAACGCGGGTCCATGATTGCAAAGAATAGACTCTGTAGTTCCTACAACAATTCGAAGGGTATATACGCCGACTTGACGGCTCGATCAATCAGGAAGAAAACTAGTTCCTACGATAATTTAAATGGTATATACGCTGACTTGACGACTCGATCAAACAGGAAGAGAACAACAGCAACCCATTGTCTCTCGTCATCTTCAACTGAATTTCCGCATCAATGTGCAAGGCCGAGGGTGGACGGTGAGTCTGTATCGCTGTCCATCTCAACCTTCTCAACCAGCGTGTTCACAGATATTGCTACCGTATCGGATCGGCTCCCCTGTTCCCAACGGTGAGCGAGTTACAGAACCTCGAGGCTGGAAGATCACCTTCTCCGCTTGCGATTGTGTTGGGTATGTAGTGACATGGCTTTCGAACCTGCGAGGTGATGCTATCTGCGAAAGATGTATGGAAAGAGGTTCATTCGTCTCTTTACGGAGGCCGTCCCGCGCATTTAGCCTGTGCATTTAATCATGACGAAGGATCCAGGCTCGGAAGACACCAATACTCACACAGCCAAATAAGAATTGAGATAGACTAGAAAGGTTACATGGAACGAGAATGAGTCCCCACCAGTTGTCTTCTCAATGGGAAATCTCTTACGTTTGCTCAAAAGAAGATAGAATGCTAATGAAAACTAGTGAAAGACTGATTGTACGACCCAAGGCCATGATAACTCACCCAAAAATATGAAGTTACTGGGCATCACAGTGTAGAAGATCATTCCGAGCGCAGCGTCAATGCTGAAAATAAAACACTAAGGCTAAGAAATACTCAGTAGTATATACCAGCCTACCCAACAATGAAACCAGTATAGACAGTATACGTCATTAGAGTGTTGACCAGGTTATCGGTTCTGTGGAGAGTTTTACGTCAACATTCTTAACGAAATTATTGAATTGGTGAGTGCCTTCTAAAGCCCGTCCTAGATTTCACAAACATCCAAGAGAGAGCGAGGGCAACACTAAAATCACTTGCAGTTCCAGACGCAAAGTTAAGGTAAAACAAAGTCTGGTGATAATGTCCTGTTATCTTGTAAGGCAAGAACAAAAAAGTGCGCACCGAAAGTTTGTCCAACTCAGTATAGGAGGAAATACCAAACCTGTATGGAAATCGATCAGGACATCACAGGCTATGGGTACCAAGGAGTTCTTGACGAACGCTTTTGCAGTGATTACTATACGTTCAGAGGTTAATAATCGGGAACTTGAAGCAAGTCAAGAATTACGAACTGATTCCACACACTAATCAACGCATGTCAAGTTACAGGGGAGAGGGGCCGACGCATACGCAAGGACATACCGAGATCAAGTGTAGATACAGCCATCTAGTACCACACTTGATCAATGAAGGTCGTGAGACTACTCGCAGATGAGACTCACAATCCATGCTGTAACGATAAGGTTGCCTTTGCTTACTGTAAGTCCGCCCATGGCTATGTCAGAGACAGGATTGTGAAGGCGCCTTGACAACTTACGTCGGTAAAAGCGTTGAGCAAACATACTCCGGATGATGAAGTCAGAGATCGACTGAATATCATGTCTGGACTGGCAGCGAGAGATAGAAAGAAAAGCTTACTGTGACTGCAACGTGGACCTCAAGAAGAGTCAAAAAGGCTAATGGATATATTGTCAAATTGTAACTTACCATAACACTCCTGAGGGCGACAATGGTGGTGTCAATGACGGTTCGTTGCAACAGACTGATTAACGATTCTCTTACCAAATAGGCTTCGCAATAGCTAGTGGATTGAGGTAATTCGAAACGAGGTAAAAGTAAAGAATGTGACAGTTCAGCGCCGAGTCGAACGTGTCTAGCACCCTGTACAGAAGAAAGATGATTCGTAGGAGAAAGATGGGACACCAATTGGTTTGTCTGTACCATAAGAATGCGATCTGAAAGAATACATGCAGAACATGAATTTTCATTACAATGAGGTGCGAGTTCAAACGACAAGTACCAGTGCTTTGTACAACGGGCTATCCCTCGGATTACGCGTAAAGAACGTGAAGGTTTGCGAACACGTCACCCCCCATAGACTAAACGCGAGGTAAGGTTTGACTGAAGACGCCTAGAAAGCACGGAAACTTCTTACGCCATCGACAGCAAGCCCCCGATAAGTAGAGCCCCTAGTGTATTGTCGAAGGCGGGAATAACACCTGCGGATACCGACATATTGTTGAAGGAGAAAGGACACGCGAGGGCAGGGTAAAGTGGTTCATCAACACTTTGGCCATAAGAACCCAGGGGCAGATTATGTTCTTCTGAATAGGAAGTCCTACCTCGCGGATTCTACGGACAAGATGTGTGGGAGGAGTACATCAACATATGCACCCGTGTCTTCTTTTGATATAATTAATCGGAAAATAGCTCCACAGAAACGACAAGAAAGAAAAGAACGGGTGATGACAGTCTTCACTGAAAGGAAGAATACAAGAACTAACGTTAACGTCAATAACGATAGATCAAGCGCAACGCATGCCGGACGTCCGGAACAATATTGGGTCTAGAAATCCGATGAAATCAAACCTTCCTCAATCTCGTCATGCGCCCGACTCAACCTTCCTCAATCTCATCATGCGCCCAAACAATTAATTGTGAAAACTGTCAGTGTATCACATGCCAGATTTTCGCAATGGGGATATAGATACCTAAAAAAACACCGAGAAAATTGTATACAATGACAAGGTATGGCTCATCGCGGTATTAATCCGTTCGCGTATCTGTAAGCGCTGGGAATGCATGGAAGATGTGCTGGATTCTGGAGAATGGAGACAAACTAGGACAGGGCGCGAATGATCTTGTACCTTGTGGATGAGGGGTATGTATGCAGATGACCAGGTGAAAGATAACCAGAGACAGGTGTAATAACGATAACTTAAAGCATTTCTGACTGTTGGATAAGTCTCAAAGCCTGTTCAGAACGTGGTCGAAGAGCGCATTCAAATGGACTTGGAATTCTAAAATCAGGAGAAATGATTATATAATCAGCTGAATTTCATTGTGTCAGAGAAAGCCGAAGTCAACAAACCTGAAAATGGGATTGTCGAAATTAACTATGGGTTCTACTGGATTGCCTGACGCGTCAACAGCTTTGATGATGTCTAGAGTAGCTACCATGGATGCTATAAGTAGCCATAGAGAGGACTCGACGAGGTTCTGGCCAGGACACTGTCTGCCAAGGGAAGAGTTTGGATGATAAACTATAAGCTACCAGTGCACTGCACCCCAACTCACCTTCGACCAAAGCCAAAAACGTAATTGCGAGGATCTCTGCGACGTTCTGTTGCAGGATCCACCTTCTCCAAAAATCGTTCAGGAATGAATGCGGAGGGGTTAGCATAAATTCGCTCATCCCGTGTTATCGCCCTAGGTCAAACATCAGTGCGGGGCTCGACCAGACGAGATAGGGCCTGCTTCACCAGATGTTACCAAATATCTGGATATACACTAGGTGAACCTGCCCATGTGATACATGTTTTTGTCACTGACCAGGGAGCCTTTGGGAATAAACATGCCATTATAGACGTCGTCTTCCATCAGACGATGGGGCAGGTCTGACAAATCAACGTCAACGTCGCTTGGAGGTCAGAAGTTTCAGGTCTTACTCAGTGGTACAGGAACTCCCCATCGCCAAGTCTCGCTCATTAGAGCTTCGACTGATTGATGTGTCAGTTGATAGAAGCCCTGAAAAGAAAAAGACGGACTGTAAGGTAAATTTGGCCGATCGCTAAAGTTCGGAAGCCTTTCTGAGCCAACGACTGTGTCGATCTCTTTCTGGGCCCTGGCAAGTGCGTCTGGATGGGCCATCATGGCAAGCAAAAAATGAGATATAGTTGTCATTGTCTAAGTTTGATTGGATGGGGATGAGGTTCAGTCTTGACGTAAATGACATCCAACTCACTGTATCCATACTGGCCGCATACATGGAGTTTGCGGTCCATTTAAGGTCAAATTCAAATTCCTGAGTCGGTTTGTCGCCTTCGAGTAGCGTCGAACAGAAGGACGGCTTGAAATTTCCGGATTTCTGAAGGGACTGAACTGAGTTCCTTTTGTAGGAAATGATCGAGCCCACTTACGATGCTGTCCTTGACATACTCGAATGGCTGATCGACACACTCCTCCATCTTTGCCTTCCAGTTGGCCGCCTTAATCTTGAATCCAGCGCCAGGAGCCCAGGTGGGAAGGTGCTGAAGTGCTGGGAAGATATCGACGGGCCAAATTCCGCCCCCAGACGCAATCTTGTTCGAGAGAAGGTCAACACACTCCTCAGCCATCGAGAGGAACTTGTCGCCATAATCAAGAGGTTCATAACCGTATACGACTTTCAACGTCAGTGCACCGGCATACCGACGTGTATGAGCTACATAATTGAGAGGGGATGCAACGATTCGTCGGAGGAAGCCATGTGTTTCACTTCGGAGAAGCGGGTAATATGACGGAATGACGGGAAGGCCGAAAGCTTTATGCATGAGTCTCCGTTGACGCTTTGATTGGTCGCCATACCCAGTGAACGCGACCTACAGCGGGCCAGGGTTAAACTATTAGCCAAGATGGACACGGCAATCGTACCATATTCTTGCAGCCGCATCTGTGTAATAGCTGTTAACCGTCGCATCTGGTTCAAGTTGTCTCATTAGGACTCACAAGTCTCCTGTCATCACCAGAGATGGTTTGTCGGAGTATATCGATCCTCGTTTATCCAACAACGCAAATGCTGCCTCGGGACTGTTCAGAAATACGAGTCCTTGTCCCAACACGTGTAGATACACAACGTCACCTATCAGTAGAGAGAATACGATGAGCTGGCAATCCTTGAGGCCAGGGCTTCATTCTCACCGTACTGTTTTGCCCATTTTGCTGCAGGCAACCATAATTCTTTGGTCGTGAGGTCTTTTACATTACCCAACAATGGCAACGGCTTCGGGCCAGGTGGCAAAGATGCCGTCGAAGCTTTATGCTTCCGGAACCAAATAAAAAGAGTGCAAAGAAAGCTGGCAAGGCCAACGGTAAGAGGTGTCGAGGGTGACATGGACAGCAACAATCAAAATATGCTTGTTAATACTCGTTCCAATCTCGTCTGGAGGCGCTACAATCCAGCTCGAAAGAGATTGGAGACGTTATTTGAAGCAGGACACCGGAGCGATGAGGACGGTCGATAATGAAATGAAGGAAGATGTACTATATTTAAAGGATTTTGGTGGGCGCCAGGGCGAGAGCCACGCGAGCAAAGAGAAGTTCTAAAGGAAACCGAAGCATATCAGGGCAAGTGTCCGTGCCTCGTGGAGTGGCGGAAGAAAGTCAACGATTTCAGTTCAATAAGGCAATTCAAACCCAACACCACGGCCACTAAACAATGTCTTTGGTTCTCGTTCCTGACCTGGACACATAGCCTACTCTCTGGCATACTTGTATATACTTACTTACGGGCGTTCATCTGCATCAATTTTTTGGTTAAGGGCTTTGTTCAAAGTGGTGTCTTCCGACTTGACGTGAAATTCATAACGAAGTGAATTTCTCAGCAGCCTGAGGGATGATCGATGATGATTGATCATAGTGGGCTGACAAAAACTGTTTTCCTACTCGTTCTCGCTTCAGTGTTGCGTAACTTTCAGCTCTCACCTCGGTCCTTTCTTCAGAGTCTGTGCTCATGCAGTCTGCCAAAAAAAAGAGCCTAAAATCTTTGTGATCATGATCGGTTGATCAATTGTTCTAAGCGGTCACTACGGCGTTGGTTTTGTTTGTGAAGTAAAGATACTCTACTTTTCCAGTTTCTTTGAATGTTTACGAGTGTCTGTCGTTAGGCAGGTGTTGGTTCTTGATGCTGATAACATCCAGGAATCATAGGGCCTGGGGCTTCTCGAAGATGGTTCAGGTGAGTCCTCCTACCAACTTTGATTGCATAAGGTATCCGTCATACATGGAGCAAACTGGAAAAATAGATTGAATAGAGAGGCTTTCATCAACGCTTACGCGCTCACGGCCGGACCGGACTCTGGCGTACCAAGTGATGTTATGTATTACCAACACATCTCCTAAAATGGGTTGTCTCACAAACCTGGGGAATACATACTCAATTCGCAGACGCCACCCCCGCCCAACCCCCGCCTTCAAAATGGGGCTGAGAATACCGACAATTCAGGTTAGTACTCTTTCTCGGGTCCGACTCTTTAGATCAGGGGAACTTGTTAACGTTAGTGTGCAGCGTCTCTTCTTTCGAACCCCACGATCGGCTTCATATCGAAATTATCCCGCGCCGACGCACTGTACCGCTTTAACCCTGTCCGTGCAAACGTAGAGACTCGGCGAGTGCGTCATCGTAACCTTTCCCGAACAATAACTACTTAGGCATTAGGTATCGAGAATGGACTTACTCTAGATGCTTCGGTCCTTGCATCTCACTAACCAGTAATGGTATAAATTCGAATCACGCGTTGACCAGAGAGGCGATCATATTCGCTGAGTTTCATTTCAGCTTCGTTGTGACGTTCTGCTTCATATGGTTCTGCTGTCGCGGTCCAGTACAGCGCTGTGGAATAAACAACCATTATCCATCAAAGGTCACTGTCCAACACGGAATGCCTCGCCGTCAGGTAAATTATGTGATGTCTCTTCATTGAGTCTAATTGTATTACTTATGAGACTTCTTTTGAGAAAGGTCACTGTCCAACACGGAATGCCTCGCCGTCAGGTAAATTATCCGATGTCTCTTCATTGAGTCTAATTGTATTACTTATGAGACTTCTTTTGAGTCAAGCACCTGAAGCCCTTTCTGTTTCAGGTCGCTGGCTTTCAAAAACGCTTTCATCTCTTGAATATTTCTCCATGCCTCATGTCGTGTACATACTTCTTGCGTCTCGCTTCTATAAAGTTTGTTCGTGCTGACACCATTTCTTCTACGCTACGTTGTCTGATCATTCATCCAAGTTAGCTTTTCTCTATTGGCCGGAATTCTTCTCACAATGGACAGCTTCTTTCTGGTTCTATCATTCCTGCTTTCTAGCTCTTCTTTCAAACGTGTGCAGGCTCCAGTCATTGGGCCACGAATTCAGAGTGACTTGTGTGTCTCTTCCAGGAGCTTGAGCATTTAACCGGAACGAGAATTTAGGTTATGTGAATTCCGGAAAGCATCCCCCAGTTTGAATTCAACGATCTACTACGTCTTTTGGGTTGCATGGGAGAATTCATATGTACTTATATAAATAAGTATAATATCTAGGCGAGTAAAGATCTGCCGGTAAGCACGGCTCGCTGAAGCTTTCCATGGTCACGGTTTTTTACCTTGCTCCGTTTCGACGAAGAATTTCTTGAGTCGGACGCCTCCTTCTTGCCAACAACTTCCATGTTGCCTGCAAAATGGGTCCAACAGCTAGCATCCCTTACTTTTCATGATCGATTTTGCTTCTCTTCCTCTTTAATATCGTTACAGATGCAGCGACTCCAACCTGCCGAGGTCTGATATGACTGCAGATTGCCGGTTTGGGCTTGGTAATCAGGCCCACAGTTTGTGTCCATGTACAATAACAAGTAACCCCGGAGGTCGATTGTTATCCTATCGGTAAGTATCCAGGGAGGTCGGAGACTCACCGTTCTTTATAAGGTGATTGTACACATCCATCCGGCCGGGCGCGTAGTGTTCAGGGAGTGAGCAGATCTCATTCGTGGCGACAAATACAGTTCAGTGATGACTGGATATGCATGACTAGTACGTTCTCGCGGTGTTGATTACTCACCTCGCGATCGTATGCTGGGAAACCCGACAATCTGATTACCTTGAATATGAGACGTGGGTCATACACATGGATTTTACGTGTGTGGAACGGCGCAGATTCTCTCATGTAGTGGCTTTCGCCGTCGCTCTGTCAAATTTCGAAGGCGACTCTGCAACGTCGGTCGAGTTTCCCGTGTTTTGTGGACCATATTGGTCCTGGTGTTTCTTTCTAGCGATATACAACCCCCCCTCCCCCCTCCCCCGAAGCTCTCTTTCAATGGAAACTTACTAGGGGGAAAGCTTTAACAGATTGTATTGCAGTCGTGCACACTCCTCTACGGTTACATAGGTTGGACGACCGGTGTTCTCCGAACGGAGTCCACACTTCCATTTGGACGACTAGGCACGTATATTGGATCACTGACAAGTTCTGAAAATGAAGATGCTGTGATGAGAGATTTCCAATTTCGGATAACTCTGAGAATGAAAGGATAAAAGGTCTTGAACCAGGTTGTATTCTAATGCTAGATAGTTCTCGTTCTGGATAAGCACGAGAAGCAATCCCACTATTGTTGATTTCCAATACTGTTTAGAGTGTAAGTTTTTTTGATTGTCATCATCGTTCTTCTAGCTGCTCCGCACAGGAGACTTTTTCGTACCTCACGATTGAGAATACTAACCATGACTTGAAAGCTTCCGGAACTCTCAAAAGGCTCTCTATGCCTCCGCGAATCCCAGCTCGTCTAATGGAAGCAGGAGGTCATGGCACCTTGATGTCGTAGACATTCAGTGTACGAGATGGATATTGTTAATATCGTGAGGGATAACGAATGAAATGACGAGAAAAAGATGAACTTGACCAACCCAAGATTAGACATTCAGACACGAGAAATGGCCAAGCGACACTGGAGGTGCTGGTGATTGGTTCTGGTGATATGGTGCGTAAGTTCTCCGATTTTTCTTGCATTGAAGGAATACTATGTTCGCCAGTATGTAGATGACCTCCGTAGATAGTAGTGTACTCAATTTACTCAATCATTAGTAAAGGCGTTCTATAAAGCCTTTCTCGACGTACTTGAAGGTATATCTTTCCGTAATGCTTATTGTCATGGCTAATAGTTGTTTTGTGGAATGATAGGGCAGATGCGCCCCTGGCTACACGGCGATACATATCAGATGGAATCATATGATCCTGATAAGTGAGGTGTTCTTACTGGTATGATTATGATGAGAAGATGTATGAGGGACGAGTTAACCGCCCATAAAAACAATTCCTGATCCAGACAATGATCGGAAGGGACGTTCTCGTTGTACAGTACTTGTACTTGGAGTGGTTGGCCGGTAGAGTGACCCCACACGAATAGGGTCCAGAAGGACAATGTTCAATTGAACCTAGCCCAAGCTTGGTCACACTTACAAAAGCATCGAAGCCATAGCCGAAGAGAGAGAAATCAAATGTAGCGTTTTACGAGTATTGAGGGGGCGAGGAAACATCATATACGAGTCAAGTCATATAAAAACCAATAGTTCCAGTATTTACATGTTTAGTATCCGGGGCCTGACCCCTCTGGTCAACCTGTGCTATTTTTTTGGCACCATCTTTTGGATGACTGATAAGGCTTAAGTTTAATATTCTATAAATTTCTCTTTCAGTCTCTAGTCCACCTCCGTTTAAATTGTTTATTTCCAATGTCGAAATTTGAGCTATACTATCCAGGGCTATCTCATCGACAGCTCGTCCAATTTCTCATTGACAACATTGCTTTGTGGATGTCTTGTCGCAAGTTTTCTATAAAAGCTGACCTAGAACGTTTCTCTTCCTCACTAGCCTCACTAAACCTCCAGAGCGATATCCAGTTCTATCATCGCATGCCGTCTCTTCGAACCGTCTTCCTGCTCATCGCCGCCCTTGCAACTGGTTCCTTTCCCGCGCTCTTAGAAGTGAACGCGCGTCGTAACTGTGGGTTGGCCTATCAACTCAATTCTGCACTCTAGACCAAACCTTGTAGTTGAACATGCTGAAAATTTTCCAATGTAAGAATGAGCATTTGTGGGGGGTTCCATTTACGTTTCACTAAGTATGTGCTCAACTTGATTGCCTGTAGGAACTTGAGTGAGAAAATCCTTTTCAATTGCAAGCTCGATTCAACGGTTTGGATGCTCAAGAAGAGGCATTGGCAAAGGGACTGGCAGTAGACCTCAGATCTTAGAAGGTCTCGGTTGACATTGATACGTCGGCCTCGAAACGAGGCAGATTAAGAACCTACGAGATGTCCAAAAGGGAAGTAAAACTGCTGAAAACCGTAAGCAAATGCGTCAAAAACTGTAGACATAGGACGTCTCGCACCCAAT
The DNA here is from genome assembly GCA_018851325.1 of Termitomyces sp. DKA19. NCBI lineage: Eukaryota > Fungi > Basidiomycota > Agaricomycetes > Agaricales > Lyophyllaceae > Termitomyces > Termitomyces sp. DKA19. The sequence goes on along the minus strand of JABCKS010025053.1, from coordinate 1,320 downwards.
AAGCCCTAACAATGCACGAAGACGACGACCGAGGCGTGAACCGCAGCAGAAGGAAAAAGCAAGGAATCCGAGATCGGAGTGATGGCTGATGAGTGGCGTTCGGAACAGATCTCGGGCCAAGCCCGAAAGCCAATCAGCCGCCACTAATTAACCTTTCTTCTTACTTTCTGCTTTCCCCAATCACCGCCCATCCTAGTTAGCAATTTGATACGTGCTACAAATCACAGCAAGCACCTCAAGAGGGAGGAGAAAAGCAATAGAGCAGAGGGAGAGAGCAAAGGAGAAGTACTTGGCCAAAGAAGAATGGATAAGCACATGCCTAGTAATAGCAACCACAATAGCCAATGCAATAACTGATGCTCAGCCCTGGGACTGGGCAGACACTGACACAGAAATATGATGAAGGATCATGCCATTACTGGGGGCTGTGCATGCTGAAAGAAGTATTAAAGAAAGGAGGAACTGGGGGGATTTGGGCAAACAAGTACTTACTATGGCTTGGAAGTCCTTAGGGAACAGATTTCTTAGGCTCAGGAGCTTTACTTACTTTGGGATCATTAGTATAATAAACTATTTGTGCCAATTTGGTTATTTTGAGACCATCTTGAGCTAGTGAATCAATATCAATCAATCTATTATTTTGTCTACTTGTAAAGTGAAGACTAGTTACAAAGAGCCCTGAACTCTTGCCAAACTAAGTAAAACATGTTGGCCAAGTCCATAAAACTTTGTGCCAATAAGTTAAACCTAGATTTTGCATCATCTAAAGTCCACCATAAGGGTTCTTTATACAAAAACTCACTTTTTAAATCTCTATAAAGAGTTCAATATTAGGGGACCTGTCTAAGTCAGACCTCATTCTTGTTCCTTCATTCTGAGCTATCCTTGTATTCTCACCCTTCCATTCTTTGGTGACAAATACTTTCAAACCAGGCCTTCTCAACAATATTACTTTAAAGTGGCTATCCCTTAAGAGTGTAAGGGTGACCTCTGGAGGCTGTGGCTCAGTCACATAACTGGCAAAGGGAGATCTAAAGTATATTCAATATCTATAAGAAGTTCTAGAGGTCTAACTACTCACTTGGCAGAGAAAGATCTAAAGAGAACAAGGTCAATGCTAGTGTTTGGAAAATTGACTCCAAAGCTTCTAATAAAAACACTACCTAACACTAAGTGCAGAGTCTGATCTTAAAAGTGGAGGTGCATCTTATTTCACAACTCAATGCTTAATCTCAGCTCTAAGCTTGCTGTGCTCAGTTAGAGCCTTGAGTTTGACAACTTAATGCTTAATCCTGGCTCTAACCTTGCTGCACTCAGTTA
>JABCKS010025052.1:18174-30285 GCA_018851325.1 Termitomyces sp. DKA19 | reverse complement strand
TCAACGACGAAGCCTGCAATTTTTCTTTCCCACTCCCAGTTTCTGGGTAGTATCTCCGGCGTTCCAGCGCTCAATCAACAAACGCAGATCTCACTATGCTTGTTAAGGCTTGAGCTTGAGGCACAACTCGGCAAATCTCACGTTGTCGTGCACCACTTACCTTCTTGAGCTTTACTTCGAGGGGCATGTTTCAGTATCCATGTGTGACTTTATAACTCGTCATCTCTGTCCTTCACACAGTCGTCATTTCTCTGTTCTTCCCTTTTTTTGTGTGAAAACCACATGTCTGGTTTGAATTTGGGCTTACTTGGAATCGCCACCGTGATGACTTTCTGTCCTCAACAATACTTATCATTGTATCAGGTCCAGAAGTTCAATTATGCGCTTTGACGAGATATAACGACTCTGTGCTGTCCTTGATCATTGCAGTCATTGTGACTACCATTCAATATTCCATATTTAGAGTCCTTCTACATTTTGTGTTATCTCTCTCATTGGACGCGCTTGTAACTTTTTCCTTTTTCCTTGTTGCGTGGACAAAGGCAGGTATCAATTTTCGCACTAACGTGCTGATGTTTTGACAATCGCAGCACCACAATTCGTTAGCTCTGGAGCAATACTTTGCCGCTGTTGATGAGTCTGTTGCTTCAAGATTATCATACTCGATTCCACTCACTCTCACTACCAAGAGCGAACTCATCGCCACTTTGGGCCCCAATACAAGCGCCGAGCTCACCGCCACTCCTACTACTAGTAGCTCTGAAACAAGCAAGGCGGAGACACCAGCCGGGGTGACCACACTTTCTCTCCACCTGACCGCACGGGTAGCCGTTTTTCTTGTCATTATTTCCATCACGACCATGGTTGTAACTATACAAACGACGGTCTCCATCAAGGACCAAGATAATCCACTTCTCAATAAGTTACACACAAAGCCCGCAACTCAACATCATAAGCATCTACTGTGTTTCTTGGCCAGTTCCTTCTACTTCTAACTTGAAAAATTGTAACACGAAATCCTGAATATTCAGACCTCATTCGTATGATCGAGGAGAACATTTGAGTTTGCCGTGCAGTGTCGAACAGATATTACATCACAACGTTTTGCAGCTATGGAAGCCCAGCAATGGTACGATTGCTCCCCCAAAAACAGGGCGTATGATCCCTTCTCCTTCTCGAATCATCGAAAGGCGAATGTGAAGCGTCACTCGCACGACTTCCCTTAACGTACGACGAAAATGCGGATGAAGATCGAACTAGACTGACAACGTCTCGACCCCCATTCGCGCGCTACACATTTTTGCGGCCGTCCATACCAAGCCATCAAACACTGCACCGCCATACTTCCAAGTAAGTGTCCCCACGTCCGATACAAGTAACATAGCTCCAAATCAACCCATCATCCATCAAGATCGTATCCAAGCCAACTCTGAGTATGTACACATCGATCGATCGGCGCTCTCTGTCCGTTTAAAAAAAGTATAGAAATATATAATATAGGCTACTTTGTATATATACTTATAGAAGAGAGTCCGAGGTCCCAGCTGGCTCTGGATACAAGTGCAAGTGCGTGTTGGAAATGCGGATCATGATGTTGTGCGTGCGTGCTTGCGTGCGTACGTGCGTGCATGTGTAACCTGTCTACGCTTGACAGATCAGAGAAACTACATACTTGAAAAGAAACGACCGTAAAAATCTATATATGTCGTCCAAAGTTCGACGGGGTGGTAAAGAGAGGGATAAAAACAAACGAGTGTCGTTGTGTACGTCAGTAGAGCCTGCCTGCGAAGACGTCACGAGGCGGACAATAAAGAATCCATGTATGTAGGATAAGCCAAGTAAGGTACGGATGGAAGGGGGATGACGTCGGGTATGCGGACCAACCAAAATAAAACACAAACATCGACATTGTCCAATTCAAGTTCGAGTCAAGTCGAATCCATATGGGTGGGGTAGATACTTAATGCAAGAAGAGTGCAGGGGGGGCGTGCGGGGCTTAACCCTCTAATACGAGAAGACCATAAGCCACGGGTTCAACACGATCTGTCAACAGGCGAGGTAAGAACCAATGAGCCATGACACCGAGCGCTACTAATTTTTCTTTTCCTTACCGGGAACAATATATGACACGCCGCGATAAGGCTAGAACGAAACAAACGTCACGACAATGAACAAAAAAAAAACAGCGTGCCAACTCACACAACAGGGAATATAACAGCCCAATTCATATTAGCTTCGATGCGCCAGTCGATTGGTATCAAATTCGTCGACAGGATGACAACGCCGAGTATCAGGACAAAAGACACGACAATGGGAAACCAGAACCTGTAATCGAAGCACGACGTCAGAACAAGACGGGCCACCAACTACATCTGACGCACCGTTTCGCAATCTTTGGAATCTCCTTGAAAAAGTTGGACCGCTGCACTTCCTTGATCGTCGCAGACCACGAGATATTGTACGAGAACATGTGTGCGAGGATCGCCTGACTCAGTGGGATAGATAGCCCTCCGAAGAAGAAAAAGCTGTATAGTAGAGCCATAAGCACGTGCGTGCGCCGAGGAATGGGAAGATAGAAAAAAAAACGCACAAGAAGGGAATCCACATGCAGTTCTCGAGAAATGCGGGGATCTGCAGACCACCACGGTTGTCAGCATCATCATCATTCAAAAAAGAGAGGGAACTACGAAAAGTCAACACTCACAAGCTGCTTGAGCCCCAACCGGTACTGCAAAATCGAGTACCCAACTGTCCCAGACCCAAAGAACACAACCGTCGTCGCCAACCAAATCTCAAACGAATGCATATAAAACCTATCCACCCCAAACTGGAACCCAAGCAAAACATAGTTGATGATACTAATCGTCACAGACGCCGCGATTCCGTAGTACGAAAACATGTCTGCAAGTGTGAGTGTGAGTGTGAGTGTGAGTGGGGAGGGAGGGGACTTACAAGCCATCATTGCAATCTTGTAATGTATGGGCGCACACGACCACATGAACTTGTGGATCTGGTGCGCGATCGGTCCGCGGCGGAACCACTGCACGAACGGGTTGAACAGCAGCTCACTGCACCCATACGCGTACTTTTGCCACCTGTTCAGCTCGTCGTCCACGCTTAGCGATACACCCTCTTTGAATTCGCCCTTGGAGTACGTCGCCCATCTACGCGCGAGAGCGTGCGTAAGTTCGAGGAATTATGTGTAGATAGAGAGGGAGGCGCACCGAACGATATACCCCTTCTGCAAGAGCCGCAGGGCCATGTCAAAGTCCTCGGATACGTTGCTCTCGCTCCATATCTTTTCCACGCCGTCCGCAGGATCGATAAACGCGACGTCCTGCAGGGCACGCCAGCGTAGGAACCTACACAGCCGTATCAGTCAAAAGGGTCGTCCGGACTAACAGCGAAAAACGCAACGCACGCGTTGTGTCCGACAAAAGGCGCGACTTCACCATTAGCACAAGCTGTTTGTTCACCAAGTCAGCGGATGAATGAAAGAAAGAAATCAGGGGATCCCCACCCATCGATATAGTCCTATTGATCCTCCTCGTAAAATACGCGATCCCATTCTCGAAATAATGATGCACGACTTGCATGACATCTACAAGCCACGTACACACATCAGTACGCGACGAGACAAGAGCCAGAAAGAAGAGAACACACCACTCTCATGCTGGATGATCGCAACGTCCGGACACACCCCCATCTCCCTCGCCGCGTCTCTCAAACAATCCTCGGGCACGACCGTATCCGAATCGACAAGCAAAACGACCTCGCCCATCCTGACGTTCCGCCCGTGCGCAGCCCACGGACGGAACCCGCTCTCCGACGCGCACTCTGCGATCGCAAGAGCGAGCGCTTGGTCTTCGAGCGAAGCCGTGGCGGCGTACGCGTAGGGGTTCGGGGTCTGGTTGAACGAGGGCGCGGTTGGGGTGGGCGTAGGTGTGCAGGAAGACGGATGGTTCAAGTTTGCAGTGGAACCTGATCCCCGGATGGGCGTGGAGGCGCCGTGGACGTGCGCATTGGAGGGGATGCCAAGGAGAGAGAGATCGGCGACAAGCGAAGGGGGCATGGGAGGCGGGGTGGGTGACCGGCGGGAGGAAGCGATACTGTTCTCTGTCGTGGTGTTTGCCGAGTCTTCGGACTGGTGGTGTTCCTGCTGAGCCTCTTTAACCTCTTTCTGATGCTTGAGCAGTTTCGCGAGGTGCCGTTCGGCCTTGAGTGAGAGCGCCAGACCTGCGTGCGGGCAGAGTCAACACTGCACGCAGTCAAAAAGACAGACAGACACCCACCATAATTCAAGTTTGAAGCCTTCTTGAACCTGCCGGCCCTGACGAAAGCCTTGTTACCCATAACGTCCGCCTTACCCTTGGCCTTGTTGTTGACGCCCAAGCCTTTTTCGAGGTCAACCTGGTGCGCCGCCTCGTCGTCACAATGAACATCGTCCGGTAGGGCCCCATGGCCGGGCCTGGCGACCCAGCCAATGCCTTGGCCGGCGTAGAACCGTACGCGTTCCTGCTGTTCAGGGACAGGGAGAAGGCGGAGTCCATCGTCACAGACAAAGATGGATGACGTGCCGCCCTGGCGGGCGTATGTCTGCATGGCGCGCTTGATGGAGAGGATCGAGGGCGCTCTGGATTTGTCAGGGTGAGTCAGAGAATAGGGGGCAGATCGGGATAAAAGACGTACAAGACGGCTTCTAAACCTTCCTTGTAGACGGGCATCTGAATGGTGATGTGAGGCAGGGCATCGTCGACCTTGGGGTTTGCTTGAGGCTTGACGCCGCTGTAATACGTCGAGTTGGAGTGGTATTGCTCGATTGGGCCGATCCTGAGTCAGAGACGTTTCGGTGAGATAAAGAGTGTATGTTTCGGCAAAAGAAAAAAAAAGTCTCGTCTCGTCTCGTCTCGTCTCAAGATGGGGATGGAGGCCGAAAGAATTTAACCGACTTACACCATTGAGACGTTTTGGATTATTTGCAAAGCGAAAAACTACGGACCGGTTGCCATCAGTCATGGAAGCCCTGTCTCCGATTCGGAGATTGGACGTACGAGGGCAACACAGTAAAGCAGGGGACACACGGCGAGGAGGGCAAAGCGCGTGACGCCTGCGTCGAGAGTCCATTCCTGGAAGAGAAGCTTGATGCCGTTTCCGATGAAGACTGCACGGATGTTAATGAGTGTAGAAAAGGACACGAGGAAGCCATACTGAGGGAAAGAGCGGCGGCAAGGCCGTTGTACAAGGGCGCGAGAAGCATGGTTCGGCGGGTCTGCTTGGCCTCGTTCCACTTTGAGTCCTCGTCCTCCTGTTCGACGGGGGCGCCCTTTTCGTCCATGGGAATGGAGCCGTCCTCGGGCTCGTGGACGTGGACCTTTCTGCCGTACCAGGTGCGCTTGAATTTTTTCCTGGCAGAGGGGACGGGGCGGGCGAGCGGGGAGCTGGCAGCCATGGACGCGAGAGAGTTGCGCTTGGGGGGCGAGGCAAGGACCTCGATGCTGGAGCGGGGGCTGTGGGAGACGGAGTGAGTTTGGGACGGAGAGAGACTGGGAGAGTGGGCGTGGGAGGCGGTGGAGGGTGCGACGGAGGGAACGGCGGGGTTTGCGCGCCAGAGCAGCTTGATGAGACGGTCTTCAAAGTCTGTGCAGGTGGGGACGATGCGGTCGAGGACGTCGGACCAGATGACGAGGACGCGCTCATCGCGCTGGGGGGGGGGGGGGAGCGGGGAGAAAAGGACGAAGAGAAAAACACACAATGAACGCCGCGCATTGTTCCTTGTCTGCGGCAGGGAGAGCGAGCATGGTGTCGAGGATCTGTATGCGGGTGTTTGCGTCGACATAGACGGTCTGGTCGTCGGGATGGACGGCAGCAAGGGCAGCATGGACGGCGGCGCTGCGAATCTTGACAGCGACGGCAGGGTTGAGGGCGGCCACGGCGGTCTCGAAGGGCTCGAGGGTGGGGTTCTCGTAGGGAAAGACGCGAAACTCGGGGACAGGGTCTGCGAGGGAATGAGTGGGACACGGTGGGAGAGAAGGAGACGCACCATGGACGTCGGAGATTCGGAGAGCGACACCAGAGGAGATGTGCTGCTCGTTGGGGCGGAACCAGGCGTCGCCCTGGGTCTGGCGGAAAAGCCAGTGGAGAAGGGCGTCGTTGCGGTCGTAGTCCATTGAGGAAGGAAATTAATTTGAGGCTATATAAGGATGGTGCCAGTGCTCGGGGTCCGCCACGAGCAGAGTGACGTCACGACAGCGGGTTCTTATTCGGTCTAGGGCGGGAGCATAAAATGGGGTCGGTTCGACAAATATTCATGCCGGCCATCAGCGACAGGCCACAAAAACGCTGCAGACGGCGAGTCCCCCATGCCCTCTCCTGACCTTGCTCCCCCCCGGCCCTTCTTCCTCGCGGGCAGCCGGCCCCGCCGCTCCACGTCCTCCGACGCCCCCGCTGCGCCCCCGCCGTCTGCGTACCCCTTCCAGGCGTACCCCGGCAACCCCGACCCCCTGCCATCCCCGTACGGCCGCCGCCGCGTCTCCCTCGAGAGCCTCGCCAACACCCCCGCGTACGCCTACATCTACGGCGCCGACTCTGACTCCAGCCCCGCCGCCAGCCTCCCGCGCTCCGGCAGCCTCGGCGACCTCCACCGGCCCCAGCCCGCGTTCGCCGCCCACGACCCCGGCCTCGCGTCCTCCAGCTCCAGCAGCTCGCTCTACCGCGCCTCTGCCGCCGCCCCTATTGCCTCGCCCTCCGTCTCTGCCGCCGCCCTCACCCCCGCCCAGATATTCCGTCCCCCCTTCCTCTCCCCGGCCTCCCGCCCCACCTCCCCCCTCTCCTGGGCGCCCCCTGTCCTCGACTACAGCGCCCACAATGCCTCGTCCACCGCCCTCCACCTCTCCCCCTCCAACTCCAACCTCGCCCTCGCACACCGCCCGCCCCTCCCCAGCACCATGCTCGAAAAGCGCCCCCCCGCCCACTCCCTCGATTCCCTCCATCCAAAGGAGGAACTCCCTCCCGTCCACCACCATCAGCCCAAGCGCCACAAACTCTCCTGGTGGGTCACCTTTGCGTGCATCGTCGTGGGCATCGCAGGTGCCGCCGCCCTTTGCTATACCGGCGTCAACGACGCAAAGAAGAAGATGCTCGACGAGAGTCAGCTGTGTCTCGTCATGAACGACGACTTTTCCACCGGCACGCTCAACGACGCGTACTGGTCCCGCGACGTCCAAGTCGAGTACGTCTCCTGACCCCACCTGTGTCTCACTGACCGACCTAAACACATCAGCGACCGCGGCTTCCAAATCACGACAAACGCAGACAAGAACCTCTTCCTGCTCAACAACGAGCTCTACATCTTCCCCACCCTCACGCGCGACGACGTCCCCGACTATGCGTCCGACGGCCAGACCTACGATGTCCCTGGGTGCTCGACCACTACGCCGCCACCACCGCCGGCGCTAGGAGCAACCCCAGATGCAGGCGGCAACTTGTGCAAGGCCGTCACGAACAGTGCCGCAGGCTCCGTCATCAACCCCGTCATGAGCGCCAAGATCACCACCAAGGGAAAAGTAGGCATCAAGTACGGCAGAGTCGAAGTTGTTGCAAAGGTTGCCACCGGGTGAGTCCGTTATGGCTTGCTGAGACACAACGGAGAATGTTTGTCGTCGTTGTGTCTCGGTCCCGCCCGCCGGCCGACTGTCGGCACACGTGATGTCTTTCCTAACGATGTCCTTCCAGAGACTGGCTCTGGCCTGCCGTATGGATGATGCCAGAGAACGACACATACGGGCCCTGGCCGCTCAGCGGCGAGATTGACGTACGTACACAAACTCTCTAATCGTACGTATGCTAACCCTCCAACAAACAGATCCTCGAAGCGCGCGGCAACGGGCCCTCGTACCCCGCCCAAGGCACCAACTTTGTCCGGTCCCAGCTCCAATACGGCCTCGACCAGACCCTGACCCCAATCAGCGTCCCCGGCGCGCGTACGTCCCCTCCCCTCCCGTCCTCTCCACTCCCACCCTGCTAACCACCCCACACAGCCCAGCCCCCGCCGCTAACCAAAGACCTCTTTGGCTGGTTCTCGCTCAAACGCACCTCGTTCGCCAAGGCCTTCCACACATACGTCGTCGAGTGGGACGAGTCCTTCGTCCGTTTCTGGGTCGACGGGCGCGTGCGCTCTGTCCTCGAGGTCGATATCGACCCGAAGACCAAGCCAAACAAGGACGGAGAGGGCGGGGGCGGCACGTTTTGGGACAAGGGCAGGTTCCCCGCGACGGCGCAGAATAAGACGACGGGGAGCGTCGTGGTGGTTAGGGACCCGTGGAAGGACGGCGGGGTCGCCGCGCCGTTTGATCAGCGTGAGTGTGGCCGGCGTGAGCTCTGATCGGGTTGTGGCTCATTTCTCTTAGGGTTTTATTTGAATATTGATTTGGGAGTCGGTGGGAAGACGGGGTGGTTCCCGGATGATAAGGGCGGGAAACCGTGGTATGATGGGTCGGCGAGTACGTTTTCGTTTCTTTTTTTTTTTCCTCCGTTCGTTAGCTCGTTCGACCACACGTCATCCATCCAACCGGCATCGGCATTAACACACCCCCGCCTTCCTTACGTCCTCTACCCGCGAACCCTGCGTGCCTGCCTTCCCTTACCTACATTACCTCCTATCCTCCTTCCCTTCCTTCCCTTTCCCGATCCAGATCCAGATCCAGATAAGCGCACCACACCTAGACCCCCCCTCCCCCCTTCTTTTCCTTTTCCCTCCTTCCCGCGACGCTAACGCTGACTGACTCTGCCTCCTCCAGCCGCGATGCGCGACTTTACCAACGCCCTCGACACGTGGTACGCAACCTGGCCTCAAGACGCCGACGATCGGTCGTTCAGGATGTGCGTACCCCCTCTCGTTTTCTTTTTCTTGCTTATGCATCCGGGCTAATCAATGCGCACGCACCGCACAGTGCGTCCGTGAAAATGTGGAGCAAGGAGCCGTGTGGGACCGCAAATTGAACAACGAGATGAAGAGCATGCATACCATACCCACCATCGACATACCGAACGAAAATGGAAATCGAGAATCGAAAATCGAAAAATGACAAGGGGATGATGTGGAAGTGGAGTATCGAACGCATAAATACCATACCAATACCAATACCCTACCCCGGATGATCTTGGTTGGTCTTGGTGATTCACCGGCGCTCCGGCGCTCCTGCTGATGATGATGTGTGATTGTCATTGTCATAGGACATGGACCTGCTGCTATTTTGCTACGTACTTACTTACCCCCAACACCACGCCACGCCACGCGGTCGAGTTTGGGTTTTTATTTATCTCATACGTACAGACACAATACATACATACAATACATGGTTGGTTCATTGATTGATTGACTGACTGATTTATTGATTTGGTGCGCGTGGTGTGTCGTATGTGATCCACTTATACATCGTTAAACTCACACTCAGCAGTATTCTCCGAGTTTTCTGCAACAACGCAAGGAGAAAACAAAACCGACGACGCTGACGCTTCGTACTGCCAAAACGAGCGCACCCACCATCCGACACCAGTCTAGTTGGCCATATCCGCCATAACTACATAACGCCATCGATGGCAGTGCCGCATCTCATCTCGCATGCACGCAGATACAGATAGTTCCGAAGCAAACAAGCAAGCACTCTAGTTTCAGTTTCTCCGTAGACTTGTCGATTTATGCACGTATGCACGTAGCTTATCCCAATCCCAATCTCAGACCGCGGCGGGAGATCAGATCAGCTCTGGGTAACTAGTAGCCGGAGTACGTGCTCACTTCGAAGCATCGACGCAACCAGGAAACCCAGCCTTGGCATCGGGGGAAGGGGGGGGGTGGTCCCAAGAAATTCGGGCGCAGAGTCCGGACTTACTGAATTACTTACTTACTTACTCACTACGTACGAGGCGTTCGATCGAATCGACGCTCACGGCCATCGGCAGACCCAAGGTCCCCGGGCACTCTGAGGGCAAGAAGTTCTGAGGAGAAGGACAAGGGGAAGGGGAATGACAAGGGGAAGTTCGTTCGCGCATGTACGATCGTGAACCGGTGAACTTGTCCAAGTAGGGCTTACTTACTCCCTACCACGAAGCGACATGATCCATTATTCCCCGCGAATCGCGGGCAGCGCTGACTCCTTTCGATAAGATAAAAGTGAAGTGAGTGTCCAGGATGGGTATGGGTATGTATGGTACTGCTCCCTCCACCCCGGACCAGAAACCAGAATCGGTAAATGCGTAAGCCCCTTGAGCACCGCACTTACATACATACCCATACCTCTCGACGACAAGAACCGCCCTCGCGCACACCACGACCACGATGTCCTGTGCGTGCGTGCACTGCGAATAGATATCGATACTCCTGTGCGCCAGCAACCATAGCAGTCAGTACATACATCCTACCCTCTCGTGGCACACATTCGAGTATTACCATTGGTACCTGCTTGACCCCAATCGGGCCTGTCCGAGCCGATTGGCTGGGCTTGAGATCATATATCGCCGCCTCCTCCCAGACTTCTCATGGGTAACACGAGTATAAGCTTGCGCGATTATGACTAATGGACACCCGGGGTGAGCTTGGGCCCAAGCTGAACTCCTTACGCGGACTATGAGTCGAGTTACGCGCTGGTGTCAAGAACCAGGTAAACCTTTTTTTTTGTGTCTCTTTCTCTCCTTTTGACTCCTATGTTGTTGTGCTTCTTTGTGCGCCCCTGCATGGTCAGGCTACGGAGGCCTATCGATCGACAGGGGGGGTAATACGTGTTTTTTTTTTTTTTTTTCTCTTTTTGGTGGAAGGGTTTCTCACCCTCATCGGTTATGCCGACAATAAAGTACATAGATATCAATTGAACGGAGATCAGAAGCAGCAGCACAAATGATATATATCCGAGGACAGGGTGGTATATATGGCAACGAGAAAACAAATGCCCTGAATAAATACACAAACGATCATGTATAGATACGAATGGATGTTATCCTTGGCGCTGGCTGTGCATATATACGTGCATAGCTCAGCAAAGATCCGATAGCATGTGCCGATTCTGTCAATGTGGCGCCCAAGCGACTATACATAATAAAGCTATTATCGGTTGTGGCAGTGCAGATCTCTCTCTTTCTCTCCAAGGCCGCGGCAATCAGTTCCGGGCCCCCTGGCACCTGAGAAAACCTCGACCATGACAGTAAATAAATACCTGTTTATACATATGAGAGCAGGCAACGCTTAGACTTGCACGCGTTCCGATATCCAGTCCTGCGACGACCCGACACGCGACCTTCCGGGAACTTCAGCCTGGGTATTAGGAGGACTTCTTCAACCTGACTATGGTGTATTTGGAACGATGCTCCATGATCATCAAGAAAAAATTTAGAGCACCTATGACTTTGCCAGTAGGAGAACACTGGTAGCTTAACACCGAAGTGATCGTGAGTTCGCAAATGTCGGTGGGTCGAATTCAATGTGTTTCCAGACTTTTGTCCCAATAAGTCAGCGTGACAATAACGGGGCTTTGGGTATAAGACACGCAGTGCACGTTAGACGTTGCATCTAGCCGTTTCTGTGTTCTGCCAGCTCGTGCCGAGTGGAGCTTACTTTCTGCTGGGTCTTGCTTGGCTGATCAGCGGTCTGACCCTGATGGTTCGCCCAAAGAAGCTGCCGTCTTTTTCGAAGATGAAATATCAAAAGGTCTCTCCTCTGACGTGGCTGACCTAGAACTGGGGCCCGGGGTTTTCGAAGCTTCAATAGTCGTCCATAAAACGTCAAAAGGCTTTTTGTTCTTCGAAAAACCATTCCTGACGTGTTCGAAGCAATTCTACAAGAACGAGAAATTGCATCTCCTGAACCGCAATCGACAGTTCACAGCGCACGGTAAGCAGAGCTTGCCGTTTCACGCTCCGACCTCGGATTTACGGTGCTTGAATCGAATCTATTCATAATCCGCTGTTGCATTGTACGGCGGACGTGACAAAGGAGCGACAAATACTCAGAAGGGACTCATTGATTTCTACTTTTCAGCACAAATCAAAAAAAAAAAAAATTAGCAAAAGAAATACTTACCGGAGAAAGATCGAGAGTTGCTGCTACATCACAAGGTGTCGATT
>JABCKS010025052.1:0-18098 GCA_018851325.1 Termitomyces sp. DKA19 | reverse complement strand
TTGACTATTTGGAAAACACTCTCGAGACCCAAATGATTGAAAGAAATCATAAATATTGGGGTCTTGGCGCAGCGGTAGCGCGTATGCTTTGCAGTTGTCTACTCCAAGTTGCATAAGGTCGTGGGTTCAAGCCCCACAGTCTCCATATTATTGCTGTTTAGAATCTCTTGACATGTTTTGCACCAGACAGAGCTTTCTAATTTGGTTCTCGGTACTGAGACCTTCATTTCTTTTACATAAAGATGTCACAAGACTAAGAACAAATCACAATGATATGTCTTAAAATTCTGATTATCATGGACACATGTGCTCCATGCCGCTTACATCTATCAACAGAATGTGTTCTTGTGGTGGTCATTTGAATTAGTCTTTTCTTCCCTTCATATTGTTATGCTATTGCCGTTTTTTCACCCTACCCAGTCAGGAGGTTGTACCAATGGCATAGAAAAGATGTTCAAAGCAAAGCGATTATTATGTTCAATTTGATCAAATGCATTGCTTGCCTACTTCCATCATTGCAGTGACATATTTCAAACCTTTGAGGTTGAAAGTGCAGTCAGTATAGAGCTGTTAGAAATATCTATCTTGCCTGAGGCTCACCCAAGGCCAAAGGCAGACTGCACCAGGGAGGCTTTAGGCATGTTCTCATGCACTCTCCACAGCCATTTTTATAACAATCGTCTCCTTTAGGTCTTCTTATGAAATAACCATACCCGCCCAGCTGGCAGGCGCCGATTCTCTTTCCGGAAGGGCGTGAAGATCAGCGTTCAGAATTGGGGTTTCGGATGTCAAGCATAGCGCGAGCAAGAAAATCGTATAAACACAGATGTTGAGAAATGCATAACGAACAGACCAGCTGAGGGTTCGTATGTTCAGTCATTTTCGGATATAATGACACGGTAATTACGGACCAAGATACAAGATATTTCCTGACGGCCGGCAACGGGATAAACGAGTTGCATTTGCGATACATAGTAACACAAGTCTAGGCATCAGACTGACCTGTGTAGGTCACCTGCAGTTTCAGTCCTTTGCATACAGTCTTGGGTCAATAATGGACATACATAATCAATAGTTAACAGGACTTATTCATGTACGTGTTGGACACGACAAAGGCATCGAGAAAACATGATAAAGGCACGAAGCGGTGAGAGTATAACTAGCGTTCAAGATAGATCAGCCAGATACATCAGTTTCAATGTAAATCGCACATGAGAATGATGCGTTGGAGCCCGCATATGCATACATGTCCTCTTTTGTCGTGACTACTAGGGATGGATTGGGCGATTGTTAATCTTCATATTGCATATCACATGGCTAGCGTTCACCACAAGCATGAATGGTAGGGATTGAACAATGGAGTTACGACCTCTCGCACATCCATATGATACGAAGCGCGTAGTCTGCGACTAGGGCGTCAGTTGAAGAAGGGATCAACGTACTAAGCAGGTCATGGTCAGCAACTATCTTGCATCTTGCGGCTGAATGAGGTCGCAAGCTCGGTTCTTGTAGGCTCCACCTCTTCGTACTTTCATCTAGAACTAGAAGTGAATCGAGGAGGAATGAATGTGGCAATAATGTCCAATAAACGAATACAGCGATTCTTGTCTTAAGCTTGAGGATCCCAATCAAGCAGCATCATTTCCTACATTCTGGTTCTTTGAACTTCAAAGCGGTCCACTCTGGATGTTAAAAATATTCATTCACCATTACGCATATAAAATCCCCCATTAGAAAAACGTGGTGAAAGTGCGTCCTTCACAGCGTGTTTGAGCATAAAGACAGGATGAAAAGTGCTGTGTATACAGATATACAGATACTTGAAGAGCGTGGCAACATAATGGTTCTATTAGTGAGGAGACTTGTGATTAATTAGGTCAGCTCTGTTGATCTGTATCCGTCATTTTAGAGAGGTCGTCTACTTGTTGCTGTCAAGTCTTTATTTACCTCAATGTCGAACCGCGCACTCAATGATGAGGAGGTCCTACAACAGATGAACAAGATGGTACGCAGCTTTAAACGATATGTCCTTCCAACTCTGATCAAAGCGCCTCCCGTATATCTTATACTTGTACTCGGAATGAAACATTCTAGGTTGCCTTCATTAATCAAGAGGCGTTTGAGAAGGCCAGAGAAATCAGGGTCAAGGCAGATGAAGAGTTTGCGATCGAGAAGGTATGGTTGCTCAGACTAGTGTTACACCAATGATTTGACTGAGGTGGCTCGTCGCATACAGGCGAAACTCGTGAAGCAGGAGCAGCAGGCTATCGATGCTCAGTACGAGAAAAAGAGGAAAGGTGCTGAAGTTTCACAGAGAATGTACGCCTCGCCAAGAATTCTAAACCTCGTACTCATTCTCCAGACTTTGACCTTACAGTGCACAGTCCACACTAACCAACAAGTCGCGCCTGAAATTGCTCCATCGCCGTGAAGAGCACCTCCAGGATCTCTTCTCAACATCCCGTGCCGCCGTAGTCCAGCTTGCCCGGGACGAAGGCCGCTATGCTCAATTCCTCGAGGGCGTCATCGTTCAGGGCTTCCTCCAAATTCTAGAGCCCACTGCCACAGTCTATGCCCGACCACAAGACGTAGAGCTTGTCAAGCAGGCGACAGAGAACGCGCAAAAGTCGTACACTGAGATTAGCGGAAGAAAGGTTGAGTGCGAAGTAGAGGCTGCACTCAGTGACGACGCGTGAGTGTTCGACGCTTCTACTGATACACTCTGAAGCTTAGATCATACGGGTCATGTCTAGCGCTGGTGGCGTTAAGTTGGTTAGCGGTTCGCGCCGTATTACTCTTGATAATACGTTGGATGAGCGTCTGCGGTTACTCGAAGACAGGGTGAGTTGCCATCGTCCTTTAATGTCTCATGCTGTTTGCATTCTTATACAACGGTTCTTTAGATGCTTCCTGAAATCCGCAAGGATCTCTTTGGCGCAAACGAGAACAGAAAATTCTACACATAATCATTGTATACCATGCATCAGCCATTAAAACGGACAGTTCGTTGATTTCCTTCGTGGTGAATCTATCTTCGAGACTAGTGGCACTTACTCCTATGTACGCCCTTGTCGATCGTCAAGTTCGATCCTATCGTCCTGGTGTAATTGAGTGAGCAATGAGTTTTTCATAGCGTATATTGTGCCCATTGGGACTTCACATTCCACGCAAGCTAGCGGGAATACATACACCTAGCGTCGACATAAACTACGTCGACATAGTAAGGGATACTACTCTAAGGATGAAAATTCAGACGGAATATTCACTCGGGTTCTCTTTTGTCAGGATCCCTGCCCAGAGAAATCAAAGGTCCAAGAAACATAATTTCCAGTCATTTATATACATCTAGTTACTCTCGATGGAAGTTATTACAGGGATATGTGATACATAGGGGAAAAAATGCCATAGCAGAAGGTGAAGCGTAAAACGCTATTAGGGTGTACAAAGAAAAAGACCCAACCAATAGTAAGCATCCAAAGGACGAAGAAACCTGTTCATCCATGACCCCGGCGGTCCAGCGCAGGACAATAAGCCAAACACCTAGTGAAAATATCAAGTCTTCACAGGCATCAAATTCTCCTTATCACCCAAAACTTCGTGTACAGGGCTTTTCGCTCTCTTCCTCACACCGGACTCTCCTCCAATCCCGAATCCAAAAATCTTCTTCTCTTTCTTGATGTCCGAGGGCGTCTCAGGATCAATAATCTCAAAGCTCACATCGCTCCACTCCTCCGGCATCTGCTCAAGCATAAGGGGTGCTTGGGGCTTTAGCTTCATTCCGTCACCCGTCACGTCCAGGCGGATGGGCGATTCCGCGATGGAGGACAGGACGTCTGTGCTTTCGGTGTTCAAAAGTGAGCTGGATTTGAGGGCTACCTGGTTTGCACGGCGCTCCGCAAACGCAGCTGTGGCGCCCCCCGCACTGAGCATTGGCGGTCGGATTTTTGATGCACCCAAGGAAGATGATGTGGGTAGAGTGAGTCCCAGCCCCACGGAGTCGAATTTGGTAACGAACGCAGCAAGTGCCCGACGTTCTTCCTCCAGCGTCGTTCGTATCTACATGTTCCTCATCAGCAACGAATCAAAAACTTGCTCTCAAAGGCAGGAAAGACACCTTCTTCTCCTTTTCAATCTGCTTCACAAGTTCCTCCGCCCATCGTTCCTTCTCTTCTCGCTTCTTCACCTCAGCCACAACTTTATCCCTCCACTCCTTCTCCACGTCCTCTTTAACCTGGCGTAAAGGCTCTCCAAGGTTTTCTTCATACCCCCTCACAACAATCTCAAGTTCTCGGATAGTCTTGCTCTGCTCCTGGATTAGTTGGTCCTTGTCGTTGTCTGTTGCGCCGATGGGCAAGGGCGGCCGTGCTTCCAACGCCGCCTCCAGTGAGAGTATCTGTGTTGCTTGCGAGTCAATCTGCAGACGCGCAGAGAGAAGCTCTTGTTGAAGCTAAGGATAAGGTATCAAGGCGATAATAAAGGATAATGAAGAGAGAAAACACACTTGGTAAGGAGACATGTCAAAGTCAAGTTTGACGGGGCTCGCAGGGCGACTGTCGTCACCCTTCGAATCGCTGACTGTCTGGCTTGTCAGGATCAGCTTCGTCAGTTGTTTAATCCGCGAATTGAGGTCATTCATGGTTTTAGATTCATCGATTTGCTGGCAGTGTACTTCGTCAGAAGATCACAATGAAATGAAGAGAAAACAACGCCTTACTTCACGCGCGGAGAGTCTGCGATTCCGAACGGGTGCCTCAGCCTCACGATCGGCGAGACGGCGCTTGAGGTCCTCAATTTCTTTCCTATAGCGCTCAATAAGCGCATCCGTATCCACGACTTCCTTCTTTTGTGCGTTCAACTGTACAAATGTAAGCATCAGTCTGCTTCCGCAGGAACTCGGACTAACCTGGACACTCTTGATGCGTTTCGCGAATTGCAGAGTACTCATGGTCTCGGAGACGGCACTGGGTTCGGGATTGATTGTACAAACGACACTGATGCGCGCATTACCGGAAAGCGAAGGCTGCAACATTCGTGTAAGCTTGGAGTTGCGGTAGGGGATGTGATCGCTGAGTGACTAGATCAGTCTAGCTGCTGATAAAAGGACAGGTAAAGCACTTTTTGCCCTTGGAAGCATTGTCAGCCAAGGTGCCAATGACGGTTCCGAGCGTGAGCAAGCTGAATAACATCCGTCAGAGGTATTTCTTGGAAAGGAATAATACATATAGACAACAAACCTCGTGTTGATATATTTACCTTCTCTTGTTCTGTCTTTATCAGAAGTAGCCTTTTCAGACCCTGCGAGATCAATAAGACTCTGAAAAACGTCATCGGGTCGAACACGAACAAGCTATAGGAGGGTCAACATACCAGAACACTCGTCTGAACGCTCCTTCCTCCACGCGATTGCAAACGTGGTCCGCCTGGGCCAGGTGTCTGCGACCTTCCTAACCCCGGTGTCTGCGATCGTGGTCCCGGAGTGTTCCTTCCTGGCGCAGGGGTATGGCGCCCACTAACAGCGACAGGCTTCTCATCGTCATCATCGTCGGGGGTAACACCACTTCTCTCTCGACTCTCAATTACCATGCGGAACACGCTGTGGCTGCGACTACTTCGCTCGTTCCAGTCTGTACATGCTGTTCGACGGTTTCCCTCGCCTCTTCGTAGCACCTCCTTTACTCCCTTAAGGCTTGTTACTACCTCTTCTCGCAGAGGGGTGAGAATAACATCGTTTCCTGGCCCACCCTGTAATTGAACGGGGTTCTTTGCTGCGCTTGTGGGTGGCGCAAGGAGGTCATGGATTGTTTCATTGTAGATCTCAAGATACGAGCACCGTAGGAGGTACTCGCGTTCTGGAGTCTGGCGGATGAACGCGAAGACATCACGCATTGCGCGGGGAATGATACCAGGTTCAGATTCGTTACCGCTCAGGGTAAAAGTCTTTCCGGACGCTGTTTGCCCGTATGCGAAGATGACAGCGTTGTAACCTTCCATGGCAGCGTGGACGTGCGAGCGCGCAACTGTGCTGTAGATTGGCTTGTTGGGTGTGCCTGTGAGGATTGAATCGAAGTTAAAGGACTGGATGGGTGTGCTGGAGGATTTGGCATATGTAGGATCGAGTTTTATTGAATTGGTAGCGGGAGTAGGAGTCCATGCTGATATGCCGTCTATTGGTCGGATTCTACACTGACTTTGAGTCGCTGTCAATGAAGGTTATTGAATCTTTACCTTATGGAGACCATGACTTTGTCTTCTTTGCCATGATCATGGGTCGCAGCTTGCAGCCACGCCTCGTCTATTTCACCAGAAAGATCGCCCGGCTCTACAGTTGCAGAGTCTACAAGAACTTCTTCTGGATCAACATTACTGACGTCCATTTCACTCGTAGGAGCCAGGGATGGGCTTTCAGCGCCCTTGCGAGTTGGTGTCCCAGGAGTTCGTGGTCGAGCCGGGGTTCCAGGAACTGGTGTAAGAGAAGGCCTATTCAAGTGCGCCTTAAGATAGGTAAGAGGAGCCTTGTACTTCTTGTTCGAAGTCAGTAGGCTAGGTGTTGCCCGGGCCAGTCTCGCAGAGAGGTCAGATGAAGTTGTGGCATTTGAAGAAACGGAAGATATTGATGAGGCTGAGGATAGGGGCCGTTTTGGAGTAAAGGGTACTGGCTTTGCTGGCTTTGCCGGCGTGCTTGAGACCACCATCGTCGTGGTGAGAGCTTCCAATCTGTCGTTCAACCGTGCGAACAACTGTAATCTCAAGTCGCGTAAAGCATCACGTGGTCGTTCCTCACAATGATGCATCCTTCACACGCTTGAGTCGGACGAGACAGAAATGCATCATGAAAATTGCTGCCTCTTGAGTAGAGACGGCCCTTGACCTTCGACATCTGACGTGAGTTCAAACAGCTCTCGCCTGCCAGGTTCAGTGGTAAGCCCTTGTCCAAGCCTCGTAGAAAACCGCACAGAACCAGAGTGGTCGAGGTATTAGCTGGAAATATTCTTATTGCTTACTCGCCCAGTGCTTGATTGTCATATTCATGTTTTGATATAGGACGTAAGCGAAAAAATAAGGACAACTCCCAATCACCACTCAAACTACCGTACCGGCATTTGAGGCAATACGCGGCCACAGATCCGCCTGCACAAATACAGAAGAGTCAGATACAAGAGCTGGATAAATGTGTCGAATCAAACGCACACATTCTTTCGCCACGGGACCGGTGATAGCGGATCCCTTCATCTCTCCCTTAGGATTGACGATAACGCCGGCATTGTCCTGGGAAAATGTCAAGGGTTTACGCATATTGGTGTAAAAGGACGTACCTCGAAGTAGAGGAAGACACCATCTCTCCGGCGCCATGCTTTGCGTTGACGTACAACGACAGCAGGCATAGCTAAGAGGGGAAAGCGGAGTCAAAATGAACGCCAAAATTCGAGTTCAAGGCAACGCACTCTTTTTCCTCAACTCTGGTTTTCCCTTCTTCACAGACGCAACAACCATATCACCAACACCAGCATCAGGAAGCCTGTTCAGGCGGGCACCGAAGCCGAAGGGCTCGATGATGAACAAGCTCTTCGCGCCAGAGTTGTCGGCGCAATTGAGAACGGCACCGACAGGAAGACCGAGAGTAAGACGGAATTTGGTTCCAGAGGCTCCTCCGCCTATTGTTTCATTAAGATATTACACCCGAATGACCATGTTGAAAGATCGGATTTTCAGAGTAAATATAGGGAATTGGAAGAAAAGACAAAAGCAGGTTCAACGATCAGCAGAAACAACGTATAAAGCGAAAGAATGAAGGCGCACCGCGGTTTGCTTGAGCCATTTTTTCGGGGTGTCTTGAGGAGTGGAGGGGACTTGCAGATTGGACACAATAACACACACAAAGTTTCCTGCCGAAAATCGGCGCGCGGGATCATGTACAGTTTCTCGGTATCTTCCGAGTTGATTGAATCCTCCTTCAATTCCTAGTCTATTTCATGTCCATGCTAGTGTCCTGTGTGTGCTTATATCCAAACGTGTCGTCTAGTGTCGTCTAGAAGGTCAACTGACATACTTGATAAGAATGGACATACATGATTGAAACTCTGGCATTGGATGCAACTGGCGATTAAACCAAATTTCAATGTTGCTGCTCTGGGATTCTGAAGTGGTCTTTCCTCTCCCTCTTTAGATTCTTACGAAAGCTGTGTATCTTTGGCTGAAGGAGAGATGGTATGATTTGAATGTTCTGCTCGTATTTCCAGAGGACCGGTTGGGTCTGGGTGCAGGTGTCGAACTAAGTCGCCTGTTGAGGTTTTATTATGTGAGACGAACAATCGAGGTTGGCGTCCGCCTGTAAGTCTCACCTATGCTCAGGAAAGCAATTCTCAACCACCTCGTGCTGTGTGATGGGAGAGATCAATCCCACTTCATGAACCAAGGTCGATGCTGTGATCGGTATCCTTGATCGCAGAGACGACGGGTGAATGATGCGGCCAGGATTGCGAAAGACTGGTGTTCGCACTTCACTAAGAGGTGATTTTCATTGGTGATCCCAGTAAGGACATGTTATTGGAAGCGGAATGGAAGCGGAATGGAATGTGTGCCCGTAAATGACGATAGACTCCTAAATGTGGCCGTCATTTTTTCTCACTCACGATTTCATCTTCTTCATGGAGTGGTAAGATATATCGATACAAAAGTAAGAGACATAATAACAAGACTGAATGGATTGATTGAAAACTCACGCAGAAGTCTACGAGAAGGTCATGCAATCATTCTACCAATAGAAATTCCGGCCATTGCACGAGTAGACAAACTGTGGAGTCGCAGTCACATAAGATATCTTTCGCCTCCTGCCCTAAGTCACTGACAGTTGTTTGCGTCGGGCTTGAACCCTAGTGCTGTTTCATATGATCAACGTTTAGATTGGCAGAGTATAGGTAGTGACGCCTGAAACCCAACAACCCCACGAAACGCTGCAGACTCCATCCATGTACGGCAGAATTCAAGCAGATCGCAGTTCAAAAATAAATAAAAGTCTAATAGTATATCAAGCTTTCAAGAGGCGACGACATCCATGCACCCGTTGAGATCAAGTAAGAAGTCAGTTAATGCGACTATAATTGCTGAGGCCTGTGTGACTTGCTTTCAACTTCGAAAGTGTCTATGAAAATGAATTACATATAGAATAAAACCAGACAGGATACGGCGCTGCGATGACATGAATTAACTATCGAACAAACACAAAACTCGTCCTGCTCGTGATTTGGTCATTCCTTGCGACTTCAATCAAATGCTGTCCTCCGTTGACCCTGCGGAACATTACTACTCCACCGTCGATGTTTGAGCCTGCAATGAGGAATTGGTCACCTCCACCGACGACTGGTCCAAGGCTCATACCCCGAATTTGCTTGAGGCCCGTATGGACTTGAGCAACTAGCGACAGCTGGGGAGCGGATATAACTGAAGTTTGAAGGTCCCTGCGAGGGTGTCTCAACATTCTGTTCTTGTTCGCCGAGGCACGTTCCGTCACGATTCTCATTGACGCTCTCTTGAATTCGAAAATGGCAATGGTATCACCTCGCGGGTCAAACTCGGGACCAAGGTTACGGTTGCTCACGTAGATAAGGGGATCAGGAAACTGTGTGGTGGGCGTCGAAATGAGAATTTCCGCAGCTGCAAATCTGGCATTGAGGGAATTGGATGGGATAGTAGAAACGTTGGCAATGAGAGGTAATACAGTTCCATTGGGAGCCGGAGGAATCTCCATCGCGGTCAAAGTGGAGATGGTCTCACTGACAATGAAGAGAATGTTGTCTGTTGACAAGTGCTTATTAGAGGGAGGATGACGATAAGATGATCGTTAGCGTACTGTGAATAGCAATGTGGCGGGGACCAGAGCCATCATCTACATTGATTTGTCCCTGGACTTTGAAGTTGCCGGGTGCACCATCACGAACGAGCCTCCATATCTTATCCCCTCCCTGCGTACCAGTTAAGCTTTGCTATTGCATCCAAAGGATGAAATTTACCAAGTCCGGTACAAAGACCTCACCTTTGTACTCGAGAGACATATGTGGGTTTGAAGGCCCATTTCCCACTGGGAATTTGACCAAAGGAGATGTTCTTGAGAAACGCAGGGGATCGCTAGGATCAGTGGCCACAAGAGCGCAATTCGGTGAACCAAACTACAAGACTTCAGCAGAGAGCCAAATTAAGGGCGGAAAGAAAAACATACATTCATAGCAGTTACTTCTCCAGTAGATAGAGGATTCGTAAAAGTGGGGCCATTCCCCCCTGAGGTCACAGTATCAACGAGACGCAATCCTCCATCAGAGTCAACCACAAATGACTGGAGATTTCCAACTGGTGAAATTTCGTTCACGGCACTTCATTGATGACTGGATGAGTCGTTGCCGTAGATCAAACACAAAACCGCTCACTAAAGGATACTACTGTTTTTCGGATGGGAAGCAATCCATGAGGGATTTTCACCCGTAGGATTTTGCTTTACGAGGGTTAAGCTGCCAGCCTCTGAATCGAAGAGATATGTAGCGATGAATTTGGCGAATCCGCCAGCGAGGATGGTGAATTTGACCATAAGAGAGACAAGAGGACAACTGGTGCGAGGAGACTTGGATGGATGAAAAGAAAGTATAGGTAGCTAACACCAGGCCAATAAAAGAGACAAAGCTCCAAAGATCGAGAAGAAAGTATGTCAAACATTCAGGGATCGTGGATGTTTCGGCTTGCGGTTTTCCTTATGATCAGCTATGATCATCTTTTTTTCGCTATCTTCATCTCAGTGGATCCTGAATTATCGTCGTTGGTAAGGGGACACGGCTATCAAGCTATCAATAGTATGAGCTGACCGGGTCTTACCATTGATCAAATACTAGTGCCATGGAAATTTCAGAGGCTGACCAGAAGTCTCTCAAGTTGCAAAGTTCCGAGATCATGATCGTGCAAAAAAAATGGAGATTTGATCAGTTAAAGTCTTTCCCGCTAACTTAACTCGGCCCGGTTCAACGTATACGTTGCGTCCTCAGCGCTTAACTTACGAAGGAAGCGAGGGGAGTAGGAACGCGTAGAAGGCAACGCGCAGAGAAATCAGACTCAATCAGATTCAAGACGAACAGAAGTCATGTGATGGAGACGCGCCCCCCGAAACCCCGTTCCGCAATCGCCGTTCTGCGGACTTCCATAGCGGGTAGAAACGTAGTCTCTGTTCACTTCAACAGTATTCGAGTCAGTCAACGGGTCTCACTACTTCACCCTCGTCACACATATTTCTTTTTCAGCCATGCAAAACCGGCGAACTCAAATCTCTTCACTTGACTGATCACCCCGTCAACTGGAAAAAAGTGGTATGTATCTACAACTAAGGTTTGTGGTTTGGAAGCGGATGCGATGTAGTCGTTTTCTCACAGCCGTCTCCATCTCCAATGTGGTTGTGAGGGCCGTTTCCTCTGATGACTGAGTTTTGAACAGTAGCGTCTTTTTGATGACCAGAGGATCCTCGTGTCATTGTGGAGTTGTCCTCATCGTCTCTTCCATCATTCGAATTACATCCCTTCCCATCGTCACCACAGCCATCCTCTATGTTGCCCTCTCGGTTTGAATCACGCGCAGACTCTCAATCATCTCACATCAAGAACCACAAGAACCACTGATATGAATTTTGAAAGCAAGCGTGAGTGATAGGATTGGTGACCAAATGGTAACCGATCCCTAGATATGTGGGTGCCTTAACAATCGTGGTCGTTATAGACGTGACCGAGACGTCTTTCTATACCATCTCCGGACACCATGGTAGGAGCGGCATGTTTTCTAGAAGACGTATGGACAGCATCAATTTACACTGATGTGTGAAGAGTCTTTTCCTAAAGGCCATTTCGTATTGGAGTTGGCTTATATTTTGTTAATTCGGAACAACATTGAGCTGCTCGAAATGTCGAACTGATACAAAAAAATCGCTCAGCTTGCGGTCAAGTCATGATTGCTCGTCTCAACGTGGAAGTCTGCCCAATCCACAGGCTAGGTACTGAGTAAATGATCGGACGCGATAATTTTCCTCATCCTCATAATTCAGTCACTGGGCTAGAGTGACTTCTCTAAGCCTGTTTCGAATAAATTTGTGCAAGCTCAATTTTGGCCCAGCCCAATTTTGAGCCTAACTCCAGCCCAAAAAGACATGCATTGTCTGCTAAGAACTGACATCAAGGACTCTGATCACAACACGCCCGATGTCCAAACTGACGTCTAATAATCGTCTCTGCCAAGCAAAGAAAAAGATCAAGAACTCGGCCAAACGAATCGTTCAACCCAAAATAGAACAACCTAAAGAAGACATCGAGGTTGACGTAGATGAAAATGAGGAGACTAACGAGGTCATGGCTATCTTGTTAAGCAATCAAATACTTCATGTCCCTATCCAAAGCAATGCTGTCTTCGTCGACCTCGCTAGGGGATCCGTCGCGTCGTCTTAGAGCCTCATCGACGAGCTCGAAAAGTTCCTGCCGGGGACGTCTTAAACAACCCCGCCTCAGAAGATGAATTTGGTAAAGGTCCGCGCATTTGGTGCCGTGCCTCCCCACCCGTCTCGACACGCTCCACTGATCAATGAACTGAGGTTCAAACGTCAACTGCAAGAATTCAATGAGTCCTACTTTTGTCGGCATGGATCCAGCAATTTTTGAGGTGCTGCCGAATACCGACGTTGCCAAGGTGCTCATTATCCAAACAGACCCAAGTATCACGGAGTTGTGTACGAGCAGCCCCGGAAAATACTTTCTGGGAAGTAATTCGAGTGGTATCATGTTTTGCTTGACGGCGGATACCGCATGGACGTCATGCAACACCATCTAAATTAAGCGCTATACCTAAAGGCTGGTAATACGAACATTTGGAGCAAGAGCGCGACACTTGCATGGACATTCTCAGTGGTAGTCTATGGTTCGCAAGAGTGTATGATCTCCGTAGGTGATGATAGTGTCCGACGCTGTTTTAAACGCTGTTGAAGATTTGCTCAAGATCCTTGCATTTTTCCTCGATGAATGTCTAAATAGTACCAACCCAGTGACTGTACGAGCCCATGCCGCTCTTTGTAATGCACATGCTACTTTTGCATTAGCAGAACTCATACATTTTGATTGATATCGCAACAACTCGCTCGAGACATTTTCCTCCCATTTTCTTTTCATGTGGCGTCGCGTTTTCCTCCCTCTCATGATACCGTACCTTGAGTGGGCCGTACTCGTGCTTGAGATTCTTTCCTTGACGCACACCCTTGCACCGACCACTCCACCGCAAAGGCACCTCTGTTCAAGCTACTGTCATCAACGAGGACTTCGAAAAATTCGACAAACTTGACGTCACGGAGGAGTTCCACTCTTGGACAATGTGATCTTTAAGACGTTTGTCAATCCTTGCCATGAATACCTTGCACCGCTTGCCCACCTATTTCAGCCTACGGCGATCCAAGACACGTATAATGTCGCATGGAAGGTTCATGAGTCGCAACTCTTCGCTTGTGCAAGCAGCTGGATCTTGAATCGTCGTACCCAGTGACGAATACAAGCCATTATTACAGTTGCGTGATCTCATGTCCGAGCGTCTCTATGGAGAAGGGCTCATCACAGTAAACTTCATCATGCTAATACACGTCAAAGTCTTGACTTTCGTCAGTTTAGATTCTCGAGCCGCTCGCTCGAAGTGACCCTACCCCGAAGTTGTCGAAGAACAGTTGTTCCGCAATGCAGGGTTCAAACCCGGAAAGCTCGCTGTTCGCAAGTGCCTTGGGAGTATGGTCTTCCTTCATCGACATCGAAACGTCGACCTCGAAATGATGCGCTCGATCAATGGCATTTACCCAAAGAGTGATCGGGAACTTGCCCCCGAATATGTTTTGACGGTCTTTGACAGTACTGACCCTTTCCTCTCTTACCACGCTCGAAGTCCTCGTGACTCTCTGTCATCAGATCATTGCGCGGGGCGCTTACTGGGCCCGACGTCCGACTCAGTCCCATGCTTGTCAAGAGAATTTCAGCAGGACCCGAATCCCTTTGGAGATGAGCACATTCTTTAGTGGTCTGTACAAAAAACATGCTCAAATCCAACGTCTTCTCACCAAAAGTCGGAGGCAAGAAGTCATGACAACTGCGAGTCATGAGTATGCTACTGATGACGGACCATAACCTGACATTTTGTTCAGACCTTTAATATATTTCAATACAGATACAGTGACCTAGACGTGTCATTTCCAGCCGAAGAAAAGCATTTTTACTCACCTGCCAACATGCGGTCAGTGCCATCGCCAAGACGTCATTAGCTAACTCTAATGAAGCAGGTCACAAGTCGCCGGTGTGCGCCGATATCATTCGAAAGTAAGCTTCTCATTCATATTGACACCTCCCTCAGCCCCCATGACCCCCATTCTTCCTGAGGCAAGATCTCGGAGACTAAAAAGGCAGCTTTTCCATGGAAGCGTTGTGTTTGTCGAAGTTACCTCTGCCCGAAGAGATCGCTAAATGGGACCTTCAATACGCACCTTGCAATTCTTTTCCAAAAAGTCCACATTTCCCTTGAGCGATGAAATGCATTTGTATTGATACCCCTTCTCCCCACCAAGTTTTTCTATACTCTTAACACATCTTATCACCTTAGCACGCAGAACTCCTCAGTCACCGTATGTCACACTTCTCAAAACCTGTTGTCTCTTCTCCATCATGACAATAAAATTGTTATGTTACATCATAGAATGCGGCTTCCTATATACCACATCTCGACATTTTTACACGCAGGTATTGTTACAAGAGCAAAGCATCGAAAGCATATAGAGATCTCATTCACAACAAAGCGAAAAAATCAGAAAGAAGTTCTCCAGGCTTTAGTTGGGCTGAGTCTTGGATGCAAACCTACGATGATGAACAAAAAAAATGCGTCAGATCCGAACACTAGAACTTCGCAGTACTAGGGATGGATGCAAACCCGAGTCTAGCACGGAATTTGACTGCCTCAGAAGCGGGTTTAACCTGGAGAGGTTTGACGGACGGGTGACCAATGGCCCTGGCAATGCGGTCGGAGAGACCTTGGTCAACAGCGGCCCAGACAGAGACTAAAGAGAAACATATAAGGCTATGAAGAGCAAAGGATGAAACACGGCTACGCACGCTGCCTGGCCTTGACCTCGGCGCTTTTGACAGTACCGAAGTGACCTGCAACGTTCTGGACGTAAGCCTCACGCTGCTGGTCGTTCCAGACCTTGCTCCAGAGGGCGCGGGGCTGCTCGAAGTCGACTGCAACAAGAATAATCGGTTAAACGACATGGAACTGGAAGATAAGTTAAAAAAGACAGACGTTCGGTGACTTCGCTGAGATCCCTGAAGGCACTGCCGACGAAGTTCTCGTGCCTAGCCTCACGCTCCAAGTCACGGACAGACGAGTCGATCGTACCCTTGTTCGCGCGGTACGACAGTGGTTGGATGGAGCTCTGGTAGTTGGGGCGGCTGCCCTGCGAAACGAAGGCGGCCGGACCATCGCGCTGGAAGTTTGCAACAGGAACGATGGGGGCGTTGACAGGGAGTTGCTGGTAGTTGGGGCCAAGACGGTGGCGGTGGGTGTCGGGGTAAGAGAAGAGGCGAGATTGGAGAACGGGGTCGGCCGATGGCTCAATGTAGGGGATGAGGTGAGAGGGCGAGAAGGCAACCTGGAGATGAAGCAGGTCAGTTTGTAGAAACGATGAGAAACGAAGCAGTGATACGAACCTGCTCAATCTCGGCGAAATAGTTCTGAGGGTTCTCGTTGAGGACCAACTTGCCGATGGGACGGAGAGGGAACTCCTTATGCGGCCAGACTTTGGTAAGATCGAGAACGTTGTAGCGGAAGCTCTCCGCTTGTTCCGGAGTCATAGTTTGCTATCATTATTCCCATTAGTCGTTAGATACTCAAACGGGGTAAAGACGTCATGACTCACAATGTAGACTGTCCACGACGGGAACTTGCCGGACTCGATAGTCTCAAAGAGAGTCTGAGTGGCGTAATCCGGATTCTCACCCGACAACTTGGTCGCAGTTGCATTGTCGAGGGTCTGTGGTTATGGTGAGAACAAACTATGATAACAATCGGGTCGACGCTACCTTGAAGCCTCCATCTGCGCGGAGGTGGACTTGGACGTAGACAAAAGATCCGTCATCCTTGAGCCACTTGAAGGTATGGCCAGAATAGCCGTGCTCCTGGTGGTAGCCGTCGGGAGTGCCACGATCAGAGAAGAGAATCATGATCTGATGGATAGACTCGGGGTTTTGGGAAAGGTAGTCCTGCGAAGAGTTATAGATAGCGCTGGGAATAGCAGAGGTATCGACATACCCAGAACATGTCAGCATCCTTCAAGTGGGTCTGGGGGTCCCTCTTCTGAGTGTGGATGAAGTGGGGGAACTTGGCGGGGTCCCTGATGAAGAATACGGGAGTGTTGTTGAACACCCAATCCCAGTTACCCTCATCGGTTCTGAGCTTGATAGCAAAGCCACGAGGATCGCGGGCGGTGTCGGCCGATCCAGACTCGCCTCCGACAGTAGAGAAGCGAACAGTGGCACGAACCTTCTTCCCAACCTGACGGAAAAGAGACTGGGAAGTGATGTCACTCAGATCGTGGGTTACTTCGAAGTATCCGTGGGCGCCAGCACCTTTAGCGTGGACCTAAAGAGAGATCATAGTCAGCAACGCGCTGCACTTGATTACGGCTATCGTGCTTACAACACGCTCAGGAATACGCTCGCGATCGAAGTGGGCGAGAAGATCAATGTGGTGGAAGTCTGTGAATTGAAGATAAGTATCAACATCATATAGACGCTGATCACGGGGTCCAAACCTTGGAGGAGCAGGGGACCGAGAGGTCCAGCGCGCTGAGCAGCGTAGGGCTCAGCGACGGGGGCACCGTTGGAGGTGGTGTAAACGGCACCGTCCTTGTTCTTAAAGACTTGGGCAGACGGCATCACTGAGATTGGAGGTCGGATGGAAAGACAGAGACTTGCCGTAAAGGCCCGTCGTGCCTTTTATATATGCGGGCGGGACGTGATCGAGATTTGGATAATCGGACTGCGGCGATTGGTTGGCGATGCGCACGCAGAGGACCACGACGCCCAAATCATAACCCTGGCGAAACCCCGCCCGTTTTCTCTTCTGACCAAGTTTCTTGAACCTCCAAACCCATTGAGTTCACTGCGTATTTTAACGCCTAGAACACCGAGTAGAGAGGTATTTTTCTTTTAGAGTGCCCCACATTCGATCATTTGATCGTCCATACAATGCATTTCTCGATGGGCGCATGACCCGGCTTTGTCAACAGCCGGTCCGGCCATACCTTCGAAAAACACAAGCAGATCTAGAAAAATTATCTTCGGATCGCCATATCGTAATGTTGGATAGAAGAAAGAAATTGACAACCCACTAGTTATTCTCGTCGCAGCATGACACAAAGCGTACGTACGTAGACCACGAGGATAAGACCGGAAAATGCCGTTTATCGAGACATCTTTGTTCAACTGATTTGAATTTTCTGACTTCTCTGGAGCTCCCAAGATCCACTTCTCTCGTAAGCTTGAGATACATTCTTCCCATGGTGAGGCACATATAAGGCGTCCGCGAATTATCATTTCCCCCACGCACCAAGATAGGGTCTCTTCATTGTTAAATATGATCACACATGTCATGAAGACATAGTCTTTGATCAAGCATGCCTATTCACTCAAGAAACTCGGGTCCTAGGGTCTACGTCAAGTCTTCTGTTAGGGGGCTTCCATTCAACCTGTCTCATCAATGACTATGTTACAAATCCGGATACTCGGCGTACTCACATTGCATCCCGCTACTGTGCTTTGCTAACTAAATTTCTACTCGGGTACTCAGAGTCAATCTGTCATTATCTATGTTTGTACTTGATGGTCACAGAGCAACTCTTTGACTTGGAGCAGGCGATCTTCGGCTGTCTTTGAAGTGAGACCATGGTTTCTCCTGGTTTCTCATCAGTTGATCAAAACTGATACCAAATATGTTGGAATCCCAGCAAGTAGCAGCAATAGACAGGTGTTGGCAACACCTAGAAGACAGATTATATCAGTTAAAGT
>JABCKS010025051.1:5761-30298 GCA_018851325.1 Termitomyces sp. DKA19 | reverse complement strand
AGGCTTTGACAATTTTACTCTCCAGTCGTTTTGTCTAGTGTCATTTCAGTTATTCATTATCTACTGAATATCAATGGTGGAGTCAAAAAGCGAAGACCTTCACATGACCCATGAAGGGAGGAAAGAGGTGAACACGGATCAATCAAATTTTTTCGCGTCTGAAGCTATCTTCTCGAGGTACTTGATCAAAGGTGTCACAATCATGCAAGCGACTATAGACACGACAAAAATGTATGCCAGGGTTGGCACAACCGAAGGGGGTAGAACACCAAAATAGAGAGGCTCAAGGTACAGAATGAATGGGATTGGAGTGGGTGAGGTTGGTTTTAGGGAGGCTAGTTGAGATGTCGGTGATGGCGTTAGGACACCAACATCAACGAGACGAATGCGAGCATAGCGTAAACGAGTGTAGTGTGTTGTCAGTGCGCCGGAGTTGAGGCCGAGGCGAGGCTCAAAATGAGCTGAGAGGCTCTCAGGATTGAGTATGTCTAAAGAGAAGTCAGCTGGATACTGGGGTGAAGGGTGCGTCATGATATGAGCAGCTCTGAGTATGTTTCGAAGAATGATAAGACTCACGGATGCTGCCCATGACAGTCGCAGCGTGAAGCTGGAATACGTGCTCCAATCACGCGTCAGATCGAGTACCAGCCATAGTTCATGAGGACATGGATAGCCGTCCATGTCAAAATTGCAAACCTCCTGTAGAGACGTTCCGAAAGGTGCAGGAAGCACAGTCCATTCGTGTTCGTTGTGGCTATGATTCAACCTTGGCCTAGATCCGTGCATGTCAACGAAAGAGCTGCATGAGCTGTCTACATTACTCTCCTCACCAACTGTTTGTGAAAAGAATTTCATGATTGTGAGATTCTGAAACATGAAAGTTGACGATTTCCGTGTTGGCATAGACATATAGAGACAGACAGAGGACCAGCAGGAATCGGAACATGGTAAAAGGATCAAATGAAAATCATCGCCAGCTCGGATAGTTGCAGGTTCAAATCTATGCTGACGTCCTCCATTAAGTCGAGAAAATACTTTCCTTTTTGATTTTCATACTTTTACGGACTTGGCGAGTCTCTACAAAGCAATTTGTAACAAGTACGACAACTTCAAGTAGCAAAGAAAACATAGATGATACGTATGACCAATGTTACAAATTAACATCATTGGCGAGGGGCAGGCGTTGGGCTATTTTCAATACGATCAATTTGAGACCCAATGGTAATAGTGTCCTGTAACAAATCCTTGCCCAACATTCGCAAACCTTGACCAGTGTTAGCTGCATTCGAACGCTGTTGAGCTTGCATACGCTGTTGAGGTGGCACTCCGAACAAAGTCTCTTCATGCACCTCTCCATGAAGATGATCAAACACTTCATCGTCATAAGAATCATCAAAGCCGTCATCTTCAACGCTCCCTGCGAAGGGGTGGATGGGAGCCATATCCGGGTTAACGCCTTCATCATCGAGAGAGTCACTAGAACGATTGGATCCAAAAGAATCATCTGAATCATCGCGAGCTCCTGCGGACGCCATGAGGAAGGCATGAGATGGGTATGCGGTGTTATTGATTTCATCCCCAGAATCAGAGTCAGAGTTCATACCCAAGTCCTCATGCTGATGGACTGGGATGATGGCTTCTTCACTAACGATAGGCGGAGATGTAGCAGGATCGTGTGGAATTGGTCCTCTTGCTTTCAAGGGAAGTCGTAGACCAGGGGTTGAGCCGGTGGTGCTGATGCTAGAGGGTACATTCAGTCCAACCCTTCGCATCATGCTCTCCAGGCTGGAGTCAATAACAATACTGTCGCTCGTGTCGTCGCAACGGTACCGAGAAAGAGACGGAGGAGTGGGCATAGTACTCATCGTTGATTCATTTCTGCTGTGGTAATAACCATCCCTGGACGCATTGCCACTCCTATATTGAACATCCCTCACCAGATCTCGAGCAATTCTAGCTGAAGCATCCTGTCTTGGAGTTTGTCCTAACTTCAGGAGGCCAAGTTCAGCCATTGAACGTGGTGGACAAGCCGGAGACATCATGACTGGCGGTGACATGCCTGGAGGCAATCCATCGAAAGAGTCGTCATCAGACTCTTGGGCGGGACGATGCAATGATGCGGGTTCAGCCCTCCTGAAGCGTTGCGGGGTCATAACAGATGGGTCTGTAAGATCAACAATGCCATCCCATTGAGACGGATCTTTATCGGGCGAAAGGAAGGGATTGTATTTTTTTGGCACTGGTGTCTTGGGCTTTCCTCTGTATTTAAGAGGCGAAGTGACGGTGGAACTTGCCTTCCCTAAGGAATTGTCGATTGGATAGAGATTATGGCGCAAAACATTCCGGAGGAGAGGTTTGTTAGTGTTTCTAGTCTTCCCTTCCTCATCATGGGATTGGAGTTGAACTTCTCTTCGCATTGGGATTGGGGTAGGCTCGTCATTTTGCATCAATGGACCTTGCTCTACCCCCGAGTACTCAATAATGGTCGCATCTTCTACAATGGATGCTTGCTGAGAGACTGAGAATTGGCTCTTCCTGATCATAGATGGATCCAGAGAAGCATTCCACGAAGACTCTTCTCCAGTCTCCCCTGATGAGGTACTGTACATTCTTGTCATACGAGCAGTTGCTGGAGTAGAGGAGAAAGCGTCTTGACCAGGCATGAAGGATGCATTGGTGGACGTCATGCTAGACTCAGTGTGATGGGATTTCGGTAATGTAGGTAATGTGTCCGAGGATGGCTCTTCCATTGTTGAGGTCATCTCCGGCCGTTGAGATTCTTCATTGACAGTAGAATAATCATCGAAAGTCGGAATTTTAATTTGCGCAGCCTGCTCGTAGAATGACGTCCAGAACTAAAGAAGATTTCAGGAGAGTCTCGATATCTGTATTCGTAGTCCAATCACCTTGGCTGCCTCTCGAACAGGCACTGTTGCAACTGCATATCGCTTGAGTGAAGGCAGAACTTTGTTTGCAAGAAGGTGGTGTATTTTCGCAAAATTTGCGTCGATATTCTATGGATTGAGGTCAAGACGGCCCAGACAAAGGCAAGACAAACAAAAACCTGGAGTTTCAATGTAATCAGTTGTTCAATCTGTTCAATCTGGTCGAGCACTGGAGCCGAAGTGTCGAGTCCCGGGACAATTATCGATGCAGGATCTGTATTCGGCTTCCATCTAGGAGGATTCTCAGGAATTTTTCTTCGCGAATCCATGGATGTTGCAAAGTAGCAAGTCTACGGTGTTAACGTTAATGACATGTCAAGTCACAGATCCCGGGTGACAACGCGTGAAAGTGACAAAGACTGAACCGTGTTTTCTCCCTCATGCATCACGTCCTATCCCTAGTTCTACATGAATGCACGTTTGCGAATTTTACAATACGCCAAATTCTCGTAGAAAAATACATGAAGATCGTTGAACACTGTTCCAGCCGGTAAATTGTGCCTTGACCGTGCTATACGATTGCATTGTGACGATTGTCCCGACACATCGATACCACGTGTCGCTGCTGACATGATTCGAGAGGCAGAATAAGAAAAATCACGTGTCCAATGAGGGCACCCGAGGCAACCACAGAGGTCGAGGAACAATTGCCGTCACGAAGCGGCTGCAAATTTGCAAGTATTTTCGGCATTGTCCATGGAGAATGTCTCCGGACCGGCGCGGAGGGGTAGACATCAGGTTTCTATACAACCGTGAGACCGGCCTTGGGATCCCTCTTGCTCCTTCGGTCGGAGTCGAAGGCCAGTACGAATATTCTCCGAAGTTCTTGCGAAGTGTCTGTTTTTTCTCACTTTCTACCACCCATTTAACATAGCCTACGACGTAGATCACACAGACGATATTCTCACCCTTGAATAACCAGTAGGTATGTTGACTTGGCAACGAGACCTGAAAGTTGATTCTCGCTGTGCGACTTGTTCCTGATGAGAGGCAGGACTTCTTTTCCGAATGGTGGCAAATACCGGATGTAAATACCTACCTTCTCTAAAAACGGTGAGAGTACCATACCTGTATGGTAAATTGTATCTACTTGAACTTGTACGCACCCAGGATATCGGAATATGTCATTATCTCGGGCATGCTTGTTCTACTTGGTAAGGGAGTCCAAATAGTAGTTACCCTCGATTCACTGGTTTACTGACTTGGTATTTTTATAGAGCAGTATGTAGAGCGTTGTATGAGAAAGACAATGTATTCGCCTAGCCAAATGCAGCCCTCCAGACTTCCGATTATCCGACAATCATTCAACGGTGTGCCCCAACGACACAAGTCCTAGGAATCCTGAGGTTCTTCGCTCATTCTAGCACATAAAGCATGGTCGCTTCGCGAGATGGCGGTCCGGCATCACATGAAATGCGTCATGAGGACCTCCGGAAGGCTTTGGGTCGGGGGGATTCAAATATGGCCTTTCTTCTTATATATATACGTTAAGGACACGTCAACCTCTGGAATCTTGCTTCGACGAACAAGTATACTGAGCTACGATGAACTTGAGGAATCTCCTAGCTTGCAGTCTATGTCTTTTGTCCGGGAAACCTGTAGGGGCTCAGCTTGGATTGTCCCACGGGTTTCTGAACTTGAGCTCGCCTAGTTTCTCTATTCAGCTGGTTAAGGATTCTCAAACTTTGTACTCGTTGAGGCCAATCGGTTCCTCATTTGACTTCATACCTGGGGATATGATGGCAAAGCGCCAGAGTGATGGTCAATATCATCTGGGAGACCTGACCTTTCGTACTCGCAAGGTGGGCTCTACAACGTGGGTTAGCGGAGACACTGCGACGGCCAGAAGTCCCGTCACTACCATATCAACGTCGGGGACGACGTTAGCGGCTGCTAATCTCACCCCCACTTTACCCTCGTCATCCTTATTGAACATTACCCGTCGTTGGGTGGTCGAAAATGATATCCTTCAGCTTTTGTTTGATGTTACCAACTCTCAGACTACCGCAGTCGAGATCGGTGCGCTTGGAATCCCCCTTGAGTTTAACAATGTGCGTTGCAGTCCAAATTTCGTTAGCCAGCTGTAATTTTCTCGGATATAGATCTTCACTGACCGTACCGCTGCTCAAACGAATACTCTATGCAGCTTGTTTGACCCATATATCGGACAAGATGCAGGCTATGTTCAAGTGACTCCCCTTCTCGGTACTCTTCCCCCTCTCGTTGTCCTTCCCGCTGGACAATCGCCTCTTGAAGGGTGGAGATTCCTTCCAGAATCTACTTCCGCTGATCCTTTCTATCAGTCACAAACGTTTGAAGGCTTATATGAATGGCAATTTCACACTTTGGCGTACGCCCAGAACGAGTGGTCCGCAGTAACGCCTTGGAATGCCGCGACATCTGTAATCCTTCAGGCCGGTCAGACTCGTACTTATGGAGTACAATTTCGCCTAGCCTCTTCAATTCGAGACATTGAACGAACAGTCAGGAGCGCTAATCGTCCTGTCGCAGTTGGTATTCCTGGCTACATCCTTCCAATGGATCAGATTGGGAAGCTATTTTTAAACTATTCTTTCGCTGTACAGTCGATGAGTGTTAGCCCTGCTGGCGCATTGACATGGTCTCCAAACACCGACGCAAAAACGGCGGGTTGGGTGGGGTACTCTATCACTTCTCATACGTGGGGACGCGCCCGTCTGTCAATCACGTATACAGATGGTACATTGCAGACTGTCCATTACTACGTGACAAATGGTGCTACCCAGACAATCGGTGACCTAGGAAATTTCTTGACTACCTCCCAATGGTTTAATTCTACCAGCGATCCCTTCCTCAGATCGCCATCCGTGATCTCTTACGATCGCGAGGTAGATGCAGTGGTCAAAGACGATCCAAGAGCCTGGATTCCAGGTTTGAGTGACGAAGCTGGTGCCGGCTCATGGTTGGCAGCAACCATGAAGCAATTTATCCAGCCGAATGCGGTGGAGGTCTCAAAATTAGAACAATTTGCGACGAAAATCTTGTGGGGATCCATACAGAACGAGAATGGTCTGTTGCTTGTTTTATCACCTTGTCACCGAAAGTTTTTCTGATGTTTTTTATCCTCAGGGACTGTGAAAAAAGTTGAAGTCTACCTGGTGCCTTTCCATTTCGCTGCGCTAACCTCTGTCTTCAGTCCGTCTACTTCTACGAACCTGCTCTTCTTCCCTCGTATCCATATCCAACTACTATCTTTTGGGGAAATTGGTGGTCCTGGAACAGAGCAGAATCTTTTGCTACCGATCGTGCATATGACTATGTTCACGTTGCTGCTGCTTATTGGGCACTCTACCGTGTCGCTCGTAATTATCCCTCCCTTGTTAGCGTCCAAACTTGGGAGTGGTACCTCAATCAGGCTGTTTTCACGG
This sequence comes from Termitomyces sp. DKA19, assembly GCA_018851325.1. Lineage (NCBI taxonomy): Eukaryota > Fungi > Basidiomycota > Agaricomycetes > Agaricales > Lyophyllaceae > Termitomyces > Termitomyces sp. DKA19. The sequence continues at coordinate 23,946 of JABCKS010025051.1, read as the reverse complement.
TTGACGTAATGACCCGTGGCCACGTCGGTTTTGCAAATGATGGGCTCATGGGTGAAACCGTGATTCGCTATCTTCTGGACGATCTCAAACGCGAGGGTCTGACTGCCAACGCGACCCTCGTCGAGAGTAGGATGCGAGCCAGAGAAGATGTTTGGGCTGGAGAACGATACCCGTGAGTAGTGTGCGTGATTGATTTTTTCGTCCTGCCTATAGTTTTCCTTTAAGATTTGGGTCTGAAATGGCGTGGGATTCAACTGGTCAGGAAGGTGTATATCTATGGGCGACATATTTCAATGACACAACAACTGCGACGAACGCCCTGAACTCTATCCTTGCATATCAACCCCTCGTCCCACATTGGGGATATAATGGAAATGCTCGACGTTATTGGTAAGCTCAATCGCCGAGGTTCACTTGCATAGTCTGATTTCTCCGTGTGGCAGGGATAATATATATGGAGGGAAACTGCAACGAATCGAGCGTCAGATCCATCATTATGGGAGTGGTCTGAATGCTCTGCCCTTGATATCGGCTTTCGAAACTTCTCCGGCTGATTATTACCTGCTACGTGTAGGTTATGGCGGCCTCAGTGGTCCAATTTCTAATATAGACCAAGGCGGTTTCGCATCTGCGTCATTCCACTCTTTCCCAGATACTTTGAAATGGGATGCATACTCTGGAGACTATGGCCCTAACTTTTCTGGGCATTCCATGGGGATTGGGACCTTTATCATCAATCACCCGGATTTCGGATGGCAAGCCTTTGGAGGGAATGTTATGTCGACCTCCCCTTCCGTTGAAGTGCAGATACGTGATCCTGGTCGTCGTCGCGTCTACATTGCCCCACTTGGAACACTCCTCTCCGTGGACGCTGGCGCCTTCTCGTCGATCTCTTATGACCCATCTGCTCAAAGAGTAACCGTCACTATAACTGCAGTTCCTGACGGCGTAACAGGTGCTGCAAGTGCCCCCAATGGCCGTTTAGTGATCGAACAAAAGGCCACGCTTTCCGGAATCACACTTTTCAAACCAACGACGAACTTGACATTTAGTGCCGGAGCATACACCGTACCTTTTTCTTCGGGATCAGGGACTCTCACGTTGGCGATGTAAGAGGCAATGCAGAAGGGAAGGTAGTATCAACAGTTATCACACAGAATCGCGTATCTCGTAATTCGTTCAGATATCATGCGTCAAAATTTGGTTTTACCTATACACTTTGTTTTTCCACATCTTCGACGTGCTTTGTTTCACTAGAATGCTCCTTGTGGAGCCGATCGGTCAGATGTGGCTTCCAGTTAGCTGAGTTCCAGGGTTTGACTCCGGATCGATACAGCTCATCGACCTGATGTTCATGTAGTTAGTCCCTATTCGAATCTCAAGGGGATGTGTTTTACCTCTTCAAGACTGAGGCCTTTAGTCTCGGGGATGAAAAGGTAAACATAGACATAGCCAAAGGTAAGCATGCCGAAGAAGATCAGCAGAATAAGCGGTCCGATGCTAAGGTGCATGCTCAGTAATTGAAAAAATAATAGACGAATAAGGTGACGAACCGTTGAGCAATCCTGGGTGCAAAGAATGACAGCAGGAAGTTCCACAACCTGATGAATAAGGTAGAGATGAGTTGCCATAGCAAGAAGACAGAACACTTACCAGTTGGTTGCGCTGCCTAACGCAATACTTTTTGGGCGAACACGAAGGGGAAAGGATTCACCGAGGTAAACCCACCTACAGTAGGAATGTTATGTCTGGCAGTAAAATCCAAGGTCTAGCAGCAACGCACGGGGTTGGTCCCCAGAATATTGAGAAGGAGAAGACGTGTAGCACAGCAAACGCAATAAGTGTGTCACCTGAATTGTGTACGATGTATGCAGCGAGTGAATCAACAGTCAGACCGACTCACCTCCTCGTTTGTTTCGAGAAGTGAGTAACTCTTTCGGTGTGCCTGTCGGTGCAAGTGTGAAATGGCCAGCAAGACCAGCCTGTTACATGATAGTCATCGGTGAAAGTCAAAGGTTTCTAGGTTCTGTGTACAGACGATGATTGAACAGGCAGCCTCAAGAAGAGCTCCCGTAAGAAGAGACTACATGGAATCGTCATTAAATGAAAAAATTTCTATTGTAGTTCACTCACGCGACGTCTCCCCCAAGTCTCAATCAAACGCTGCGGAGAAGGGTGAGCCAAACTTGACTTCTCATGCATGATGGTTTGTACACACTAGTGCGGGGAGAGTCCCCACAACAGAAACTGCGCCAAGGATTACTTGGATGACATAGGGCGATAATCTGGAAAATAATGAACATAAATTGTAGAGTGGAGATTGTGCTTACTCCGTTCCTGCACTCTGAAAGAACGTGTCCCCGTAGTAATCTAGAAATCGTGTCAGTCGAGGAAAATGCGATACCAAGGTGGGGCGTACAGTAGAAGTTCTGCCCATTGAGTTGCTGAATGAATTGTAGCATCATACCATTTCCAGTACGCTTCCATAGATTGTTCCTAGTGGAGAAGCACTCCGCCCAAGTTGCCTTTCCACCCTCGTTCTCTGCCTTGATGGCAAAGTCGAGTTCTTCAACAATTTCCTCAACGAGGGGATCACTCCTCGGGACTCCATTCAACTCCGCAATCACCGTCCGAGCTTCTGCTTCTTTACCAAGTCCCAAAAGGTGACGACTAGAGTGTACGTCAATCTTTCAGAATATGAGACATAACCATGAATTATACGTACGGTGACTCGGGCAAGAAGAAAATGCCGGATAAAAGGATGAGGCCCCAAACCAATTGAAGCCCGACAGGAACCCTCCAAGAAGCCGAATTCTTAATACTGTGAGTCGCAAGATCGAGTATATAACTGAGGAATATCCTATAAGGAGTATTTGTGAGATATCGACATCGGACGGGGATAAATCATTACCCAATGATGACTTGCAACTGGTAGAGTACTAACAAAGTACCTCTGAGCGCTTTCGGCGCGGTCTCGCCATTGTACAATGGAACAATCGCTACAGTCAATTCAATGACTGATTAACAAAACAAAATAAAGTTTTGCCTGCCACACCTGACAGTGCACCAACACCAAGTCCAGCAATAAAACGACCGATAGTGATCTGGACGATGGAAAATGTGGTACCCGTTTGAACCGCAATTCCAATTGTGAAGATAGCAGCCCAAATGAGGATAGAGCCACGACGTCCAAAGCGATCAGAGGTAAATGCCTGAGCCAGTGCTCCACTTCGGAGACTTATGCAAAGAGCGCTACTGAAAAAAAAAAAAAACTACTTACACGAACGTTCTGCAGATCATATTCAATTCCGCAGACAACCTTGGGGAAGTAGATTTTTCCTTACCCAGCAGACAAAAGTGACGTTATGATGGATTGCCTGGAACTCGACAGAAACTTCACCCCATCGGGTCCTATCTCCCCGAAACGATCAATGAAGTCTGGCATAATGAGGCATCCCTATCCTCGTTTCATTGCTGATGATTCTTTGAAAGGCAGAGAAACCAACCGAAATGACACCAATGTCATAGCCAAACAAGAAGCCTAGGAGTCAACGAATTATTCTGGAATGCATCAGATCAGTGTCTGTCAAAGAAGAAGACTATTGCGATGCTTACTTGTCCAATCAAACGGCAGGCTACAAACTTACCACCTGGGACGATGATTCAAACCTGACATTAAAGTCAACTGACAACTGATGACAGGCGTACCAAACGCGATGAAAACGGCGAGCTGAATAGCTCTCGTATTACTGGGAAGCGATCTAGCCATACCCGAACCGCTCTCACTTTTCCAGCCAGATAGATGCAGAGAAAAGAAGCAGGGACATGGCACGTTTTCCCATAGGTTTTAAGGTGTCTCCCTTCCCACAACCGTCAAACTTGGAGAAGTACGAAACATCATCTGATGGATACGGTCCGTCGCCCGGTCCGCGTAATTCCCGGCCTACAACGCATGGCTCAGGCATCAGCCAGGATCGACTTAGAGCCAAAAATTTTAGTATGTAACAGTGCATATGCATGACTTTGTAGGTCCGTCCCATTGTCGCCAGCGAACTTGAAAGCCCTTGCGATTGGGTGCCCTGTCCCGTCTCCACTCGGCGGCCCGCATGTAGACTCATTCGGTCTGCCCACAGCCATATCCTTTTGCCATCCATTTTAAGCGGAAACAACCGCTCTACGAAAAGTTCGAATCGATCATCGGGTGGCGAAGAGGACCCAAGATGGAGTAAATGGAGAAGCAAAAGACTATACCTACTACATCTCAGCACATATGACCGATTGCGACGGGCAGATACTCCTGCATCATGATCAAGAAGTTGATGCCCCTTCAGGCACCATGCAAATTGCAAGATCCGGAATAAGCACATAGCCTTTTGCTCCCGTTCGTTGTGTCTGACGTCACCAAATATATGTCAACCTGCAAAAAACGGATGTACATAATTGAAAAACTATATACACATCTGTGCTTTCTACAAGGTGAGGCATGGGTAAAGGCTTATCAATCAGTTCTCTGGATCCATTCACAATGTGAGATTTCGACTTAAAAAAGAAAAGTTTCAGTACCTACATAGTAGCTGTTACAGAACGATCATCACAGAACAGATGACCGTAATTTGATTAGTTCATAGGTGTATCTTCAACACTCTCATAGAATTCTTTAATGATACGTTTCTGTGCTTCAGTACCGGTTTCGCCCTACAAGCAAAAGGAAACCCATCCAAACGTTTCGTCAAGTACTAACAATGTGTTGCGACATACCAAGTTTCCTGAAATCGCCCGTACCACAACATATTTCCTCCCTGTGAGGATCTCCTCCGTGACATCGCCAAATGCGTTGGACGAGGCAGCGACAGCGGAAGCTTCGTGAGACCCGGTGACAAGCCCTCCTGCCTCCTGCGCGATAACAATACCAGCACAGACGTCCCAGGGCCAACAGCCGATTTCCCTAAGATAAACGCATTGCGCCATGACACACAGATCGTACTTTGTCACCCAAGAGCTTACCAATAGAGGTCTAAACCACCCTGGGCTACCATCGCAAAGTTGAGGGCCGCACTGCCCATAGATCGAAGTGAGTGAATCATCTTTCCCTCAGACACACCCTGCGCCGGATCTCCTGCGAGACGAGCGAACGAACGAGCCTTGGCGGATATCGTTCGTTCACATCGATCTGAACCCCACTCCACAGCTGTAAGAGATGAATCGAAAAAATAACAGATGTGAAGGGGGAGTTGACATACCTACTACAGCCTTGGAAAGTGAAGGGAGGGGCTTGGGTTGACCTGAAAGGGGCAGCCTGAGAGGAGGTGTAGAGCCACGAGTGAGGTACGATCCCCGTCCTTGGACGCCTGAGTACTGTTGGCTGTATGAGCTCAGGTGAGCAAGTGAATGAACGCACATACAAGATGGTCTAGAAATGGATTGTAGATGACGCCCAGGACAGGGCGGCGTTTGTAAATTAGTCCTAGTGAGATGCAAGCGAAGGGGAATCCATGGACAAAATTTGTGGTTCCATCTGTCACAGATAAGCTATTCTTGACTCGGCTTATATGGCTTCGTCTCACCAATGGGATCTACGCAGTATGTAGGATCATCGGTCAGCGGAGGGCGTGTACCAGCAGAGTAAGATTCTTCCCCGATGCTTCATCAGATCCGTCAGCTGGAAACCCCTACAAACGCACAGGACTCACAATTTGAAGGAAGGATATCTCTCCTGAATCTCTTTCTTTACTAGTTCCTCAACCTTCACATCGTATGCCGTGACTAGATCTACCGCGTTCTTCTTTTCATTGACATTATCAATGGAGGCCGATTGGATGGCCTGGGAACCTTCGAGAATCAACTTTCCGGCAGTCTTGGCTAGCTGGATAGTGAACTGCAAGATAGATTCTAGATCTACGCTTGTCAGCTCTGTGGAAGCCATGCTAGCTGTAGTGGAAAGAGACAGCGATCCGGATATCAGGCACGAGGGATTTGAATAAACAATACATGCGATGTTTCAATATGTGGATCACAAACATTTTCAAAAAGAGATATTAAAGACATGATGAGAAGTAGTTATACTACAAGGCTGTATAACGAAGGAAGGCAACAGGTGTGGTTCTGCCAGCAGAGCCAAGCACTCCGAGAGTCGAAAAATGAGGAGTCCGAGTAGCGATAAGATCAAGAGAAATCAGTTCCCACGATCAGTCGAACGCGCGTCGAAGATACGCAAGCTGTCGTTCATTAGATTTCATCTTTTATCCATTGCATTCTTTATAATCTCCAGTCGACATGTTTTTGACGCGTTCGGAATACGGTTTGTTCCCTCGCGGAAATTCATGGTATCAGGCTGAATCTTCTGGTGCTGTAGATCGAGGTGTTAACACATTCTCACCAGAAGGACGTCTCTTCCAAGGTCTGTGGCGAGGGATCTTGGACCTTTGGAGATACTTCACAATTACAAATACTGACCGTCTCTCTAGTCGAGTATGCCATTGAAGCCATTAAGGTACGCCCTAAAACACGCCTTGACGAAGGCAATTGTTTTGACTGAACTGTTAACAGTTGGGCTCAACAACCGTAGGCATCCGGACACCGAGTGGCGTGGTCCTAGCCGTTGAAAAGCGTGTACAATCCCCCCTACTTGAATCCAGCTCTATCGAGAAGATAATGGAGATTGACACCCACCTTGGCTGCGCCATGTCTGGCCTGACTGCAGATGCCCGCACCATGATTGACCACGCACGTGTCACGGCGCAGAACCACGCTTTCACATACGATGAGCGTATCAAGGTGGAGAGTGTGACACAAGCTGTGTGTGACCTTGCTTTGAGGTTTGGAGAGAGCGTCCATGATGAGGAGGCAATGATGAGCCGACCATTTGGAGTGGCACTTTTGATTGCGGGAGTTGACGAGCTAGGGCCTCAATTGTCAGTAAAATCACCCTTTTAGTCTATTTTATCTCACTATCTTACCCTCAAAGATACCACACGGATCCTTCAGGAACATTCGTGCGATATGACGCCAAAGCGATTGGTTCGGGTTCAGAAGCTGCGCAAAGTGAGCTTCAAGATAAATGGCATAAGGTGAGTGTCATTTTTTATGTAGTAGCAAAGCTAATCCCTTTGATTGTAGCAAATGACGCTCCGAGAAGCCCATATACTAAATTTGCGTGTCTTAAAGCAGGTCATGGAGGAAAAGCTGGATCACCACAATGTTCAGCTGGCACAGGTATGGATCGTTTTCTTGCTTCTTGTCTTCTTCTCAGGTCATATCACAGGTTACACCAACATCGGGCTTCGAAATACTAGATGAAACAAAATTGAAGGATTTAATTGAGGCTATGTGACCCATGTGCATATGTCGCACAAATATGATCAGGAGGAATGATGCCAGTCTACTCATTCTCCACCATGAACTCAAAGTTTGCGAGTGATACGCGCAAGTCTCATAGGATTATAGATGCGCGAGACAATCGATTTCATACAGATTTCTTTTGACATTTTTTTTGATCGAATCGTGAAGCATCGGCGTCGTACTCGATAATGGTCTAGTAGAGTCGTTTCCAATCATTTACTTCAAGCTGGTAGTATGATTGAATGAGAGGTTTCATGACAATCAACACACCGCATACCTAGCAATTGCCTCAACTTCCACCAGGACATCCTTTGGCAAACGTGCAACCTCGACAGCAGACCGTGCAGGAGTGTGTTTCCCGAAGAACTCAGCATAGATTCCGTTGACTGTAGCAAAGTCATTCATCGACTTGAGGAATACCTACGTTGCACGAATCTCATTAGAATGGCATCCACTACGTCCCATCGTGAAGGCATGAAAGTGGTAAAACTCACAGTCGTTTTAACGACTTTGCCTAGTTCAGATCCGCCTGCCTCAATAACTGCTTTAAGATTGGCAAGGGCTTGGTTGGTTTGTGCCACGACGTCGCCCTCGCCCACGAGTTCACCCTTCCGGTTCAGAGGGATGCATCCTGACAGAAAAAGCAGATCTCCTGTCCTAATGGCCTGTGCATAGGGTCCAATGGCAGCGGGAGCATCTAGATGAACGAATCAGTGCCTATGAATCTTACAGAATATTATTTTTGTAACGCGTCAGAGAGACTTACTGGATGTGGAGACGACGCTGAGCGTGGGGTGTGTCTGTGTCATTCTGAGAGACGAACGGTGAAAGTGTCGCGTTGAGTGGGATGAGGTGTGTATAGGTGTAACCTTGAGGATGGAAGCTCGGAAAGTCCGATTATAAAGCACGGAGGAATTCAAAAACATATCGTTGATTCTATCTGACTACCACTGTTCCAAAGACTAGATAATTCCTGTGTCGCCACCGATTCACAATGGCACCACTGACCTGTTGTACGGAAATAAGATTCTAGCTGGGTTTAAATGGGATACAGTTAGGGCCTGACAGAGCAAGTCGGGATGCGAGTAGCGGATATGTATACACTTGTAAGACTCGTTGATGAATTCTTCCAGGGAGACGTTCACGAAATGATGCGCAACAAAACATGATACCAGGAGCTCGTATCCAGTCACAGAAAAATTAAATTACGTCTAAACGTAAGAGGTAGTGTAAGCGGTAGGTAATCGGCAAAGATCATTAGGATAAAGATTGATTACATCGGAGTATTACATAGTGGCGAAAGGAAAGTGCAAACTTGAAAAGTTGTGTATTGATATAGTTGACGAAGCGTCCGCGATTAGCAATTGAGGGGAGGAGCACTGAGACAAGGGATAGAGAAAACATTTCCGCACTTTTATGGAGAGATCGTACAGGGAGGAGTATAAGTATTAGCAGGATTTTCATACCGTGTAGTCCATGGATGGAAGAATTAGTTGCGAATCGTGGTCTCCTAAGATTAGACTTAAACGAGCCTCATGTTACGGAGATTGAGTCTGATGATGATGTCCCGGACTACGTATAATAAATAAAATCAATATACGTGAGTTATTTACTTCCGGGAGAACAGACATACCAGCCGAAATAATCATTGTTGTTCTTTGTGTATTAGTGACGGCAGTGAGATGAACTAGATTACAATGTTCCATCCTTTTCCTGATGTTGACAAGGATAATTGACGTACTGTACGCTTCACGTTCCTTGTTAGGTGTAAAACTCTGATGCAAGGCTGCGAACTTGTGCCGGAAATCTGCGAGACCCGTGAGTCGTAATCACCGTCAACATCGCTATGGTGGCATACACTGCGACACTGAATCGTAGTCGTTTGTTCTGCCCCCGTAGCTAATCATGTGACGATTCAGCCTGACTCCTGCTTCCAATTTTGCCTAACATAATGTAGTTAGTACAGCGCAATGGAACTAAGAGCATGTAAGTGTTAGATACAGATACCTTCAAGAGGTCAATTTTGTTCAAGAATAGCACCAGGCTGACATTTGCAAGCAACTTGTTAGACACGACAGCTTTCCATAAGAGTAGAGAGTCTTCTAGTCTGTTCACATGTGGATCCTATATCGAAGGAAACAAATGAACACAAACCGGAACAGGCCCAAAAAATGCTTTACCTCCGCCAGGACCTAACGATATATCATGTTCCTGTAAGTCAAGAGCCTAAAATCACAAATATAGAGATGAAAATCGACCTGGTCAAAGGCTGAGATGGGGGCCAGGAAGATGATGGCAGTCACTGTGGCACAATACATCAGCCACTATCGGAGAGCAGAAGAGTCCGCGGTGCAAGTCGAAAGTGCAAGGAGTAAGTAGTAATGGACATACCATCATCAAAATATGGCGCCCATGTCTGCCGCTGATTCCTGGATCCACCAACATCATAGATACGCCACTGGACTCCCTGATTGTTTCCGTATGAAACTGAAAAAGTATGTTCCACAACGCCTGTGGTTTTGAGGCGTGCCTTAAGCACATCCGCTGCAAAAATGGATCAGCTGGGGCCTAAGCAAATGGGAAATGTAACATCCAACGAACCGTCGGTAGGGAAATACTTTTTAGCCGTAATTCGTGGGATGTCATCGAGAAAGCTGTTCATAGGTACCATAATAAATACCAGGAATGCAGCAAGAAAAAAATACGCACAAGCCACTGGATTCCTCTAGCCGTATCCGTTTTTCGCGCAAGCGTTGCTTAACTCTGGGATCTCTCCAGAGCTCCTGCATCGTTCCGCTGCAAGCATTTAAAACGTGCACGGGATCGTCAGGATCTTCCCACCACCCCTGTATCTCGCCAGAATTAGGAGTCTTAGGACTTTTTGCCTTCCCACTGAAGGGAACCCGCTTCCAGCTCGAATGAGCATGAACGGTCACTTCTTTCCCTCTAGACCTACTACCGATCGCATTCGGTGTAAAATCGTAGCCATAGCTCGAGCTCACATTATTAGGTGGAAAGATCGGAGAGGCGGATGAACTCTTGTGAGGGATAGATATCGTGGGTGTAGGACGCATACCATTCCTCGATAAGGGCGAGTAATGATCCTGATAGCCATTGTGGTGAACAAGACTATCTCCATTGGGAGAAGATGAGAGACGAGTAGGCTCCTCCTCGTCAGGCGACGAAAGCATATGTGTCAGGCGATCTTCCAAATCGATCAGCGGGGCTAAGCGGGTGCGATAAGAGTCATAGTTGGGGACTCGTGTACCGCTGATAGCTGAGGGCGGCCGCCCACTTGAAGTGATGATGACCGAGGCAGTCTCCAAACCGTCATCATCATGGTCATCTATGTTATCTGACTCTGGACTAAGGGCTTCTAATATTCTGATTGCATGGATAAGAAACTTTGGAAATGAGTGACATATGTGAGCTTACCTGGTTATTGACCTGACTAAATTTAGATAGACCACGGTTCGCCATGCCATTCGTTCAGAACGGAAGACGGCGGGCGCATGAAGAAGTTGAAATTCTGGATAGCGCGTATGTCAGCTACTGAGAAGAGATTACGGATGAGGAGCTAAGAAGAAAGCGAACGCCAAACCCTTGTGCTTGCGCTCATCATGAAGGACAGACGTGATTATCCCTTGGGATCAGTTTTAAGATCCACAGGACTGAAGATTGACAGAGACCAAAAGAGATGATGCTGGGAGCACAACTTACAAAGGGCTACTTTAGACACGAGGGACGGCCCTCTTTGCGCCACAGTAGCAAGCGTTTGGGCATTCGACAGAGAGGAGGAAAACACGAGATAGTGATCCTGGAGAAAAACTCACGTTTGAGAGTCGTGCTTTTGCCAGACTCAGACTGGCCGAGAAGTAGTACATTAACGTCTGCCTTTGCCCTCTTCTTCTGAGCACGCTCTTTCCTGATCATCTCATCTATGCCCTCGCTAACCCTCCTAGCTTCAGTTTCAGCCTTGATGCGAACTTCGCGCTGGATAGGGGACTCATTGGGTGGGGGAAGGAGAGCGGCGGCAAGTGGATCAGACAGAGACCGCCGCCGCCGTGAGCTGTAGGGTTCCGGCCGAGCAGTTTTCATGGCGTTGGGAACAAGCAGGTTGAGATACAACAAGATAAAAAGACAAATACAGGCGTAGAAAGTGATACAAAATAAATATGTACGAGCTAGTGGGGAAATCGAAAAGAACCCAGAAAGCTTCCATTCGCACTAGTCCCACGTGAGTGATCGTATCGGGATCGCGGCTTCTCGAAGTTACCTAATCTGCCCCCCCACAACAAAAATAACTTCTACAAACCACAGTACTTTACCAGTATGCAGGCCTCACAGCGCGTCTATCCACTTAGCTTCCTTGGCCATTTCGCGCTGGTTCCCACGAAGTCTGGCCACTGTCTCCAACGCTAGGGTTCACCTCTCGCCACCTTTTCTCTCTCGGAAACTTCCAATGTGCGCCGGCACTAGTTTTAGCGCCTTCTACTCAGATAAGAAGGTAGAAGCTTAGTCGCAATTACGGCAGTTCTATGCTTGTCGTCAGTGAGCCGATGCTATGGGTCCAAGTCCGTGATTATTGGAGAAGCCCGGAGGTTTCCGCGCATGCCGGCGGAAAGCTATGTGTCCTATTGTAACGCGAGTCCCTACGAGACCGGGCCTTCTTTTCTATGTCCTAGTTTTGCGGGGTTTCTTGTATGAGCTATGATATCAATGCCATCCTGAATATGGTATTGCATAGCTGAGGAATCCAGGACGGGATAGTGCTTCCAATGGACAAATCAAACCAACGCTGGGTTTGTTAAATTTTTCTGCAAGCGCCTCGAGGTAAATTCTAATCATGCGTCATGACGTTGAGTAATATTACGAGAAGTACGAAGGCAAGTACCTAGGCAAGTACCTCAAGATTCAATTGTTTCAAAGCCTGTACCTATAGGGATCCTTCGGCTTATTTTACGAATGCTTGTAGTTATTTTCCACGATTGGATGTTCTCGCTCTACCAATGATCCAAAGAGAACTTTCTTTTGCATGTATTCAGATGTCCGCCATTCGCTCTGACATACAGAATAAATGCTCCGCCTTCCACTGTGAGTCGCTCAGCTGAGGTCATTGTAGTATTTCACAGATCAACAGGTGCCTTGAGCAATAGTCCGAACATTACTCGTCATGGAGGTTTCTCCCTCGTCACTCAATGCTCTGTTGTTATGGGTGTATAAATAGGAACAATACAAGATATAGGTTGCGTGGGCTCAGCCACTACTCAATCAGCCCATTTATGTTGTGTATCGCTGCGTTGATGGCACCTAAAGCCAGATATTTTTTGATTGGTTCACGATCTGGTAACGATCGACGCTCCAACCTACCAAGAACTGTTCGTTCCCTTTGGGATACTCACAGCATCGTATCACTACATGTCTCGAACAGCTGATAAAATACATCTGTAGCAAGTTGTACGTTCTTACCCTTTCTCTACTTCCTTCTTTCTCTCACTTTCTTTTCTCGTCATTCGTTCTTTATGGCTCCTTTAGGACCGTCCTGGCGGCAAGAAGCCCAGACTCCTGCAGAAGACAATTCTTCGAAATATGTTAGCAGTAAGCCCATTGTGCCCTCGAGACCATCTTCCGTTCGTTGGCTTATTTCTATATTAATTCGTTTTGCAGGTGCTCCGAAAGCGGGGGGAAATTATCCCAGGCATGGTCAACCACAGAAAGTATCGGATGAGGGGAATGGCGCTGAAAATGGTCCTCGTGAGTTCCCTTTCTGTAAACACCTGTCCTGCTGCGATAGTAATTGCCTTAGCCCCGAAACCATCAAACAGGAAAGATAATGGCGACGGAGATGTCACATTTGATCAATCCAAGCCCACTAAGGGTGGAACAGGTTGTTTTGAGTCCTATTTTTACCGTATTTCACTGATTCTGTGATACTTCCTGTTGCCCAGCCCCGAACTCGCTGAAGGGTAATGACAGTGGTATTGGTGGTCAAGCCCACCAACCTAAATCCCTCGTGGATGCAAAGAGTCCTTGTGAGTTGCATTTGTCGTCACTTTTTTTTCATTCCTCAGTACAAATCGTCTGCAGCCGCCAATCCACCGAAGAATAACGATGGGGGTAATACTGGTCTGTCCACTCAACCCAAGTCATCTACAAATGGAGAAGATTTTTGTGTGTTCCATTTTGTCATCACTGTTTATAACCAGGTACTGACCATGTCCAGCTTCGAATCCAATGAACAACGGTAACGGAGATAAATCCACTAAATCCAAGCCTACTGTGAATGGAAATGGTCTTTGTGGGTTCTTTCGTCGCTATCGTTCATTCTTGAACGTTAAGCGTCCACAGTTCCAAATCTCTCCAAGACCAAAGGTAACCATGGTCAGTCCAATCAACCGCCCTCCGCAAATGGGCAAACTCCTTGTATGTTCTATTTCCATCGTCAATATCTCATTTTTGAGACCCCGATATCCCCAGCTGCGACTCCATCAATCAACCAGCATGAAGGTAACAGTGCTCAGCCCAGTCAACCCAAGCCGCCAGCAAATGGAGAAGGTAAGTTTGATTTAGATGTCATTATCTTATAGTTCTGGATGCTGACCGTGTTCGGCTTTGAATCCGCAGGAAAGCGGTAACGTGATTAACAGTAAACCCGCTCAACCCAAGCCCTTTGTGAATGTGAAGAGTCCTTGCAAGTTCTATATTTGCTAACCCTAGCCTCCGATACTGAGCTTCTCTAGTCTCGAATCCATTGAAAAATAGTGGGGCTAACGATGGCCAGTCCGGGAATCGTCCTCGTGGGTTTCATTTTTTCCGTAGCTACCTTTGATTCTTGAATACTAACCGTCATCAGCCTTCAACCTGCCCGATAATAACAGTAACAGTAATGGTGGAAATAGTTCGTGTGAGTTTCATTTGTTCTGCTGCAATCTTTCATCTTTCGATACTAATTGCCCTCAGCCTCAAATACACCATCAAACAATAGTGGTGGTAACGGTGGAAATAACCTTCGTGAGTTTCATGTATTCTGCCGTCAATCTTTAATTCTATAACCACTGTTTCTAGCCCAAAATCCATCTAATGGTAGTGGTGGAAATGATCACTGTGAGTTTCGTTTTTGCTTCAACTGGCCTCTCTAGCTCTAAATTGTGATACTAACCTCTCGCAGCCCCAAATCTATCCAACAACAACGGTGACGGTAGTCAAAGTAATTCCAATCAATCGGACCACGGTGTAAATGGTCTTCGTGAGTTTCATTCTTACCTCAACTGAATGAACTAGCTTTTGATTGTGACACTAATTGTTGCCAGCTCCGACTTCATCGAATAACAATGATGGCGGTAAAGATGGTGTTTTCAATCCTACCAAACCTACTGATGATGGAAAAGGGAATGGTGAGTTCTGGGTATCAGAACTCGGTGTGTATCCTGAATATTTACTGAAATCTCTATCCCAGCAACATCCACTCATTCTTCGCCCCCATCCCAGAGTGCCAATTCGCCCTCGGCATTGGGAAGCATGATGCCTAAACTCAGCAATACTGACATTAACAACGATGAAACGTTCGCATCGTAAGCTGTCATTTGTGTCTACATGGGACCCAATTGAGCACTTGTTCGGTAGTTCTCGAGAAAGTGCCTTTGGTATCCCTAGTGTGAGGGTACCTAAACATGATAGGACGTCCACAAAGCCAACGCCGTCGTTAAGTTCATTCACGATAACTTCTGTCACTACCTCGACAAATACCTACTTTTCCATCATCTCAACGATCACTACAGAGACTTTCTCCACTCTGGTCCCTGTTAGTAGTACTGTTGCTTCACCAAGGTAAAGCACAGGTTGTAAGTACTCTCCAAATCACACATTTTAACGTCTTTGTTCGAAGCGGATCATCGAACCCTCGGACAGGAGCTTTGGTAGGCGGACTTTTTGGTGCTGGCATTCTTATACTTGCCATTGCTGTTTCGACTTGGTGCTTCATGCGTCGTCGTCGTCGTCGTCGCCGCCGCGAAGAAGCTCTTAACAGCTCCTTCGTCGCAATCCAGGAGCCCCTTTTCCCCACACTCACGCACTCTGTCTCGTCTGACTCTCTTCACCGTTCCGCTATAACGTCCACAAGTTCATACACGTCTGCGGCCTCACACTCCTCTGGAATAAACCACTACAACGTGTCGGAAGTGCTTGCGTTTGGGTCTGCCCCTTTCGGCTCTCAGGCTCGTACTGTCTCCCAAACGAGCATGCGTAAGAAGCCCATGTCATACCTGGATGTTTTAAGTTCGCGTCGCGATTCAAAGCACATCTCTGTCACAGCGGCTCTCGACCCTATCGAAAAGACGATGGATCCCTCCGCTGATACTGGCATTAGCACGATGTTAGAGCCATTGAAAAATCCGTTCGACGACCTCGAAAGAACGGGAGCAGCGCTGAATGTCCCTAAGTTAGCAGTTTTGTCCGGTATGCCTCACGTAGAGAAGAGGATTTCTGATACTTCGGTAAATTCTGTTACCTCCACCGGTGCACCAAAGGAGGTGTGTTTCTTTTCGTTCCAATGATGAGACGGTTGACAATACATTATCAACAACAGTATGGTATCGCTCTCTAATCAAGAACTCTTGGATAAATGGCTTCTACTTTGGGATATCGTAAATCGGACACTTTCTCTGAACCCTGAGTTACCCCTTTTTTCTTCCCTTCGTAAAACGAGGAACATGAACTTTCATGTCATTGAGGCCTTTGCTACATATGCATGAATTATTTACTTTTCGTACTGTCCTTAGTTAACCAACCGAATGTAGCCATGGCTGTATTCGGCACAAGATGCATATCCAACATCTTAGTTATTCACACAGTTTACCTAGGTAAAAGCTTGTTCTGCATATACACATACATACATGCAATAACAAGGAGCGATAAATCTTTCCGAGTTTTCTCTTCATGTGGAGCGAATGTTAGAGGCGAATGTTCGATTGGAACGAGAAGAGTTGGTACCATGTGAAGATCTTGACAGCTTTAAGTTTCTCTACATACAATAACTAGCCCGCCCACATGTTCTAGAAGAGCTGTTACGATCATGCACCCACATGCAATTGATCCCGCCCCTCGATATGGCTAGTGGCCCCCGATGAAGCGTGCCCGTTGCACAACAGCTGCGAACTACTGGCCTAGATTGACCATTAACTTCTAGAAGTTGGGCATCCAAAATGTCTAATTGCTGTTGCCCAGATCCATGTGGTTATGCATTCTTGAAATCAAACTTTTCAGTACCAGATTTAGGGAAGGGTTGATGTGAAAAACTTATTATCCGTATTGATAAACCAGAGAGGATATGTAACATATCTAAATTTTAGGGTGTAGAGGAAAGCTGTTATGGATCTGAATTTTTTGTAGATGAATAATAGGCAAGTAGACTCTTGAAATCAATTGATAAGTAACCTGCCGGAGCCTGCTCTCAAAGATGAGAGGGTAACTATGAATATACGTATGATGAGATCGAGGCTCACAAGAGGTAGAGTTGGAACGCGGAAACTCGGAGGTCATGAGACGCCGCCGCCGTGTGTATTAGACATTTTCTCCCACCGATCGCCGAAACTTAGAGGTCACCACCCACGAGGTGAATAATCTCCCGCTTACCAAATCTCCCGCTGAGCATTGTTCAACTTCCCGTCATCAGGATATCCCGTACAAAACCCTCGATATCTATTCCTTTTCTTTCCTTCAATAGTTCGTACTGCCGCTGCATGTATTCCCATGATTGGAGAACAAGTCCCGCATCGCGTAAGCGGAATTTGTCAAAGGTGACGTCGAGGCGTGAGGAGCGGAAAGTTAGGGCTGATGCGGGGTCATAAATTGTTTGAATAAGGACGAGGGGAAAGACAACGAAGGCTTTGAAGACAGAAAGTAATTTGCTCAAGAAGCTATTAGATTAGATGAGTTTGATCTATTCGAGGAGACTGCCGCAGGAGATAAGCGAACCAAGATGATTTATGCCGAGCAGGACCTGCTGTGCTCGACATGTTGAAAGGCTGAGAGGCAAGGACCCAGCTGCTGTTCTGCGCGACCAACGCAAGATTTTCTTCGTCACATTTTGAGTCCCAGGAGTACCGAAATTGAATATCGATGGAGCCAAAATGATACAACCTCTGCCGAGCACCTTTGATATGCCACTCTGATGCATTCAGCGTAACCACGGACACATCATTATTTGCGTTCATCTCTCCCGTTAAATATCTGGGGTCAGAACTGTATAGCTGGCATTTTTCGCTGTTGATTAGATTATTGGATTCCCAAGCAAGCGTGTTGGGAACTATTATGTCTTTGCTCCGTGTGCAGAACACGACCTGGGTCTTGAAATCGTCCAGTCTGAGATGCTCGCCATTGAGCACTGTCCTTATGAGGTTCTGACGCATGATTTTGAGCCATGAAGGAGTATTCTGCGATTTCATGATTCGAGCCTTGAAATCGTGTAGTACAATACTGATAAAGGTTTCGGGTGCGACAGGGAAAAGATGAACTTCTAAATATACTTTAGTCACGGCGACGTGATGCTTGGCGTCAGAGTAGTCGTAATCGTGGATTGTCGCAGTCAAGAAGGTCATATTAGGTATTTTTGGAAGTTTTAGGCTCATTGTTAGGCGGGAAAACGAGATGAAAACGGTGTTGGTGTAGACGTAAGACAGATCATACAGGGAAATAGAAAGGGGGAGTCGAAACTTGAAGTTACTGACGCGAAGACGGTGACCGAATATGAGGAGAGAGATGAGCACAAGTAAAAAAATGACAGATATACTGGTTAGCAGAACCATCGTGGTGACATCAGCGCTGAGGAAGACGTGCTATTTACGTGTGCT
>JABCKS010025050.1:0-30386 GCA_018851325.1 Termitomyces sp. DKA19 | reverse complement strand
TTTTAAAATCAAATCAATAGCCCACAATGTATCAAAGGTGTTTACAATTTATATTACAATTTTTCCACTATTTTTTCACTGTAAAAATGAGCCAACTCTGAAGAAGTTACCTTAAAAGGCAAAATTTTACATAAGTCTTAGTCAGAATTACGCAAGCATCATCCAAAAACAGTAGTTTCCCACAAAACGGTCGTCGCATTATATTCTATATAGATATCAACTTCTGCTGCTAAGCTGGCTGACTAAGGTAAAACACCTGAAAGATCTATTGTTAACAATTTACTGCCCATTACTAAGGTTACTGAGCCCATCCCCCAGCCTTCTGTCCACCTATTCTCCAGTATCTTTGGTCACTATGCCCTTCTCACTAACTAGAACTTTGCTGCCTCTAACTGGTATAATAATGCCACCTACTACACAATGCCCCTGATCTATAATATTGAGCAGTCCAAGGTAGTATTTGATCAAGTTTTAAATACCTAGGTCACAGTATCAGTCAGCAAACTTTGTTCTGTAGCACTGAATATTTAGAAATCAGCTTAGAACCACTATTACCCCTAAGCAACTTACTGGTATAAATGCTAACATAGTTTGAAACCCTAGCAACATTTTTGAAGAAGTATTACTGACACTTGCTATAGATAAGTCCCAGTTTTTGTTAGGCTTGAATACTGCTACTTGTTAGGGGTCATCCCATTTTACTCATCTCATTTCATTTAACTTCACTTTACCTCATTCCACTTTACCTCACTTCACTTCACCTTAGTTCACTTCACCTCAGTTCAGTTTACCTCACCTTAGATCATCTCATCTTGAATCACCTCACCTTAGAATTATCTTACTGCTACCATTCTGTCAAGGCACATGCATCAACATGTCAATGATAGCATATAACTTTAGTCTATAAGGTTAGGGTTTGTCTTACATTACATTTTACCTCACCTTACCTCATTTCATTCCACCTTATCTCACTTTACTTTTCCTAAGCTATTCACCAGCTAGATCATATGCATTGACACATCACTGATGGCACATGACCTTTCTGTCTACTCTATAGTTGGTCCCACAGTTCCAGAAGCCTAAAAGGTCACACTAGGCATAGAAAGTCCTTAGACTTGTTCTCTTTGGATTTTTCTTTGCTAGATCTGTAGTCAGACTTGTAGATTTAGTATAGCACTAAATAGACTTTGGATCTCCCTTTGCTAGCTGTGTAATTAGCCACAGCCTCCAAAGGTTGCCCTTGTAGCAGAATAAGTCTCCTCACTTCAGATGAGCTGAAGATCATCTGGATCCTCTCATATATAAAGTTGGGTTATGCTTCCACATATGTATTGTACATCTTTTGTAGGGCTAATGGAGTCTGCAATTTTGCAGACTGGGATGTAATTTCCAAGCCAAGTTCTTCCCTCTAGACCTGGCAAAGATAGCAGCATTGTCCTTTAAGATCAGGACCAGTATGGATAAGGAAAAAGGTTATTGGATAAATATATTGACTCTTTTTGAGCTCTGATTAAGCAGGCTGGGTTTCTAGATAAGTTGCAACTCTGCCTCACTTTTTAAAAGGGGCTTCATCCATTCTTTATGGACTGTATTGATAGTATGGCAGAGGGGTGACCAGATGATGAGCATATTGAAACCTAGTATAAAGTAGCTTAAGGATAATAGCAACTCATGGAGCTGAAACAGGTGCTCCAGTACAGCCAGCCTGGTCCCATAGTAGCTTAAGGATAATAGCAACTCATGGAGCTGAAACAGGTGCTCCAGTACAGCCAGCCTGGTCCCATCCATTTCCATCTTAACTGGGCATCAAAGGCATAAGTTCCACCTTGAATTCTAGTGTTCTCCAACCCTTTGGCTTATTCCAATACAATGCTGTTCAATGCTTCTCCATCTTTTTGTTCCTTGTCTGCAGGTATCTCCATAGAGGTAGATAGATGTCTTTTGACAGTGCACTCTAACCCTCCTGCTTTATAGACAATGTGGAAAGGCAGGTTACCTTACCTGCTATTGTTTGTAGAGAATAGAGATCTACTACCTTTCTCTAGTGGAGCAGAAGGAGCTGTTAGTCCAACTCTTGTCTGTACAAGATGAAGCTGGATTTCTTTCTTTAGATATCATTACAACAGAGCTTCTGAGCCTGAAAGGTGGAAAAATAAGCATCTATAGGCCAGTGTCATAAGAGGGTTTTTAGAAAAGTAATGGATGAAGTGTATGCCTCTATTGCTTAGTGCTAACTACTTTGCTGTCTTGTTGGTAGAATCAAATACAGACCCTGCTGCTACTAATTCTGAGATGGAAACTATAAGCACCTTCTCTAATGTATAACATTTCTCAGCCAAAACTTTAACTTAGAAAGCTTCTCCTTAATCACACAAAAAGATTCTAGCCTAGAAATGTTATCTCCCTTATTGTTGAATTATTGCCTCCACCCTAGTCTAGCAGTCCTTAAAGTTGGAGGTAAAGCTAGAGGCAATGGACACCCAAAAAACCCTCAGCATAAAGGCCCTACTGGATAGTAGTGCCACTAGTCTTTTTCTTAACACATTTTGTGAAGCATTACTGCCTCATCATACAACCCTTGCTACACCACCCAATTCTAGTTATAACATCAATAGTACCTCCAATAAAGCTGGATCCATTTGTTCTGTAGTGGATTTAGTTCTTTATTACTAGAGCCACTTAGAATGCACTATATTTGCAGTTACTAGTCTGGAAAAATAGGATATGATCCTGGGGTTTACCTAGCTTTAGAAGCATAACCTGGAGATTGACTGGGCAGAAGGAGCAGTGAAGATAAGCCACTGCCCATAGTACTGCACTATCTATGCAAGAGAAGTCAGAGAGAAATATAGAGCAAAGGTCTATAACTATGAGTATGCAGCTATAGGTGCTTATTGTGCAGGACACTTCCCTTATGCTGACTTCAATCTTTTGGACCCCCATTTGCTAGCATTCCCTTATAGAAAGGCCCTCTACAAGAATGTTAGAAAAGATGAGTATAATAACTAAGAAGAAAACAGTTATGGGGGAGTTTGACAATGCTCTGGACTCAGAGTCCCCAGACAAGGCCATTGAGGTGGGAAACTAGATTTATGCTACCACTCTCTGCCCTATTCTAACCAAAGCAGAAATAAAGGCCAGTCAAACCACCTCTTAGAGACTGACTAAGGCTTTTGTAGTAAACTCAAAGCCCAAAAATCCTGGTAGTACATTTTCCTGCCATCTTTAGAATTTTGAAGAAGTGTTTGCTAAGGCATCCTTTAATTCACTCTCCAAGTATAAACAATGGGACTATGCTATTAAGCTAGTACTAAGAGCCAAACTTTCAAGTTGTAAGGTTTACCTACTTGTGCCATGGGAATAGAATGAATTGGATGCCTTTTTGCAAAAGAACCTTAGCTCTAAGTAAATATAACCTTCAAAGTCTTCTATAGCCTCCCCAATCTTTTTTATTAAAAAAAAGAATGTGTCCTGTCAAGAACTATCCCATTTTGGCTCATTTCACCTCATTTCACCTCATTGCACCTCACTTCATCTTGGATTATTTTTACCTCAGAACTATTATTATATGCATTGATAGGTCAACAATGGCACATGACTTTGGTCTATGAGGTTAGGGTTGATCTCACCTCACCTCACCTCACCTCACCTTACATTCCCTGTTCTGGACTTTCTGCTGGTTGCACTATGAGTGTGAGCACATCATAGAGGGCATATGACTGTCTATTACTGTATAGTTAGTCCCACAGTTCAGAAGCCTAGAAGGTCACATTGGGCATAAGGAATCCTCAGACTTGTTCTCTTTGAATCTCCCTTTGCCATATATATAGTCAGATTGGTAGATGTAGTATAGCTTTAAATAGACTTTGAATCTCCTTTTGCCAACTTTGTAATTTGATTCCCAGCCTCTAAAGGTTGCCTTTACAGGTCTCTCTGTCTGGTTCAAGATTATTGTATCTTGAATGCAATAAAGAATTGCTACTCTCTTCTTCTCATCTTCAAACTTGTGAATAATCTCTAAGGTGTATGTTAGTTTATCAAGAAGTGTACATCTGTTGGGGCTACAACAATATGTGCATTAAGAAGGGAGATGAGTGGAAGGCAGCATTCCAAACTAATTATAGACTCTTTGAACCCCTGATAATATTCTTTGGTCTTATCAATAGCTTTACCACATTTCAGACCATGATAAATGACATTTTCTGTGATTTGATCATAGAAGGCATTGTTTGTATATATCTGGATAATATCCTTATTTATACTAAAATCTTAAAAGGAGCATCACCAGATTACTAATCCATACATTCCTGAGCTCTGACCTCAACAAAGTCAGGACCCCACCCATTTTGTCCCACCAACTACTCCACCACCCCTGACAACCTCCCAGACTACCTCTATGGGGACCTAACTTCTAAACAATTCTATCCTCTACTCAGACCCAGCCTATTATCTAGACCCAGCCCATGATCTGTGCATCACTGGATCACTAGTCTATGTATTCCTAAGCTTTGACTCTAACAACTTCCTTTAGATGTGCCTGACACATCACCAGATCACCAGTAAGTTAATAGCCTGAGTTCTGGTGCACCTTAGAGCCTACTCCAATCTTAAGATGCCCCCACCCCTACAGATCCACCCTTAGAATCCACTTTGGACTATACCCAGGCCTTGCTATAATAGAATCCAAGTTCTGGGTAGGCACTGCCTGCCTAAGAACCCTCTACCTCTCCTAAGTCAACTTCAAGTATATAGCCTTGAAACTCCATAGTCAGTTAGTAGTCTTGATATTGCCTACTTTCTTCTACTTCTCTCTCTACTCTCTCTATCTCTTTTGTTACTTAATCTATTCTTTTTTCCTTCTTTTCTTAATTCTCTGGTGTAGTTGTCTCAGTCTGTAAAACATTCCCATAGACTTTAACAACCTCCACCCACTTAACATTAGCTCCAAGACATTGTCTAGCACCTAGATTAGCCCCAGAACACTTGTACATTCTCTTTCCAGTCATCAACTAACAACTAACAGGTTCTCACTCTTAGAGGTGAGCTCCCAGATTTTCCAAACCTAATATAATATCAAGACTCCCCCTACTTATTGGACACTCAATGGCCCACTATACTGCACCTCTCTACTGGCCCAGTGCCATCTACACAATGGACTCCTATAGTAACCCAATTGTATTGACCTATTATATATAACCTCCAGTCATACCTTAAAACAACCAGACCCTCTATCCACACCCACTGCTCTTCCAATCCTTACATTGGTACTAGCCAATGACCATACATAGATTTAGGCCAGGTTCTTTAATAAGTCAGAGTCTAGCTTCTGACTGGCATTCTTTAGTGCCTCCTCTTGTACAGAACTTCTATGCAGGACCATACTTAGGAGATCTGTAAGGAGCTCCAAATATAGGGTGAAATACTTTTATACCTGCCAACACTAGTCTATTTGCTTCTGAAGCACAGTACACACCATGGACTAAGGTCTATCTACCTCCAGCCTCAACTATATGCTCTGCACCTCCCTAAAGGAGGTCTGTAGCAGTTCTGGCTATCTATATGCTCACTATACCTATGGAGCTCAGAAACATACCTCAGATAGGAGGGACCCCTTGCTCCAGCAGAGAGAGTGTATGGCAGATTACTCTTGGCAATGTAGCATAATTCTATAGGAACTCCAACTCCCTTAAGTGGACTTCTCCTAATAGACCCAGAATTTCTTTTTAGGCATAATGTTCAAATGATAGACATCCAGAAAAGGGACAGATACATGTAAGGAAAAATAAAGATAGAGATATATTTAAGAGCTCTATAACTTAGTAGGTGTATGTGTATGTGTTCTCACCTCTAGGTATTGCAATGGCAAGTGAAGAAAAATCAGTAGGACAAAATGAATGTTGGAAAGTTATAGCATCTTTGTTTGCAGTACTATTGTTGATGGAAGTCTTTAATGTGGAAGCCCATTCTGATTACTTATGCTGCTTAGTGTCTAGTAGAGGAGGTGACATCCCATTTATTACAGTCATCCAATGTGACAAATCTGGCTTATTCTCATGATTTGTGTTTGTATGAGACTCATTAATTATGGACAATATACTGCAAAGTTTGGACTCTGCCTTTTGTTGACTGATAGAAGGTATTGAGTGTTTTTGTTATATATGGCATTTGTGCCAAAGCCCCTGTCTTTCCATGCTTCTGTAGGAATAAATGGTTATATTCTCTATCAAGGCACAAGCTATGACACACTTGTATCAGCAAGATGATGCCCAGGACACATTCCAAGGTTTGTTAGCCCATGTATAAAGACTCAGAATATAAGGAATGCTCATACTTATGTCCAAAGCCAAATACTCTATTTGGACATAGTTCATAGTTTCTCTTAAGTAAAGGGAGATAACAAGATGGATTGAAGGCTTGTGGATTTATATAGACTTTCTCATTGAGTACTATCCCTCTGAATAATGATTGAGGTCTCTTATTTCCTAAAATGGAAATCCAAATAGTGACCTAGTATATGCTATAATGAGAGAACCTTTGGATATGAACATGTTCTAAGTATGACTTCATTATTTAGTATTGCCCTAGCCATCTCAGAGCCAAGCCTAAACCCTGAAGCCTAAACCCTGAAACTCTTCCTCTTTCTCCTTTGAACCTTCCTCTGAACTCTCCATCTTCACTCTTTCCCTCAACAGCCAGCTCCTCCTTCCTAATAGCATAATTTATGTTCCAGACCACCAGCAACTAGGCCTTGAGGTCCTTTGGCAACATCATGATCACAAACTCTGGGGTCACCTGGAAATTCAAAAGATTCTGCAACTTGTTATACAAACATACTTTTGGCTGGGACTGAAGAGGCTGGGACTGAAGAAAGACATCACTTGGTATATCTATGTCTGTGAGGCATATTGCTAGGCCAAGGCTCTACACCACCAATCATTCAAACTTCTCAAACCCTTCCCAATAGGACACTGGTCCTCTATTTCCATAGACCACATTGTCAAACTCCTGGAGTCCAAGGAACATGATGCAATCCTCATTGTAGTATTCTGGCTAATAAAATAAGCAGTCTTCATCCCCTGCCATACTATAGATGATACCCCACACTGTCAATATTTCATCACTCACATCTTTACAAAGTGGAGTCTGCTCAATGACATCATTTTTGACTAAGGCACTTTATTTACTCACAGTTGTGGCAGTCCCCATGCTGGGCCCTGGACATCAAGTCTAGCCTATCAATAGCCTACCACTCAGAGACCAATAGACAGACTAAACATGTTAATCAAACCCTGGAACAGTACCTCTAGCTATATGTGAACTATCTGCAAAATGACTAGTGCACCAAATCCTCCTTGCTAAATTTACTTACAACAATTCTCCATACTTAGCTATTAAGGTTTTCCCTTTCTTTGCAAATAAGGGATATAATCCCTGGCTCATTATCTCCCTTTACAACATCCCTTCTTATGCCACTCATGCATACCACCCAAGACCTTCAAAGCCTACAGAAATACCTCAAGTATAAACTTGGAACTGCTAACCAAGCTTACTGTAAGCACACAGATGTTCACCAGACTAGCCTATAGAATCCCTCATCTGGCTCAACTAAAGAAACATTAGAACTCAGCAACCCTCCCCAAAACTTGACTACAAGCATTTTGGACCCTTCAAGATACTTCAAAAGGTATTTTCCCATGTGTACTGACTCAATCTCCCCACTGGAATAAAAGGGATTCACTCTATCTTCTATGTCCAACTCCTAGAGTGACACAACCTGAAACCTTTCCCTAGCCAATGGAACAACCTCCTTTCAGCTATTAAGGTTGATAGGGAAACCCAGCACAAGGTTAATAACATCTTGGACTCCTGGTATGGCCAAGTCAAATACTTCATTTGATGGACTGAGTATGGACCTGAGGATAACACTTGGGACCCAACAGGACACCTCCAAAACACCCCCAAAGCCCTTTGTAATTCTACCAAAACCACTCTTAAAAGCCCTAACACCTATGACTTGGGCTATAACCTCAGGGCCACTTTAGGCATAACCCTATCCTAAGCCCAATGGGGATTTAACTCCCCCCTGCATATTTGTATTTATCTTATCTGCATTTTATTTCACACATCTTATTTTTGCCTGATTCTTGTGATTTTATCTCATCACCTTATCTTATCTAATCAATCTTATTACCTTATCATATCTGTTCCCTTCATTTTATTTAAACCTGATCCAGAAAAGCATTGAAGGTTACAAAAAAACAAGAAAAAGTCCCAAGAAAATACAAAACAGGTAGTAGGACAAGGACCTCCTTTCTTACCTTCCCCTAACTTCCCTCTCCTTACCTTTTGCCCTCCTCTGCACCTCCTGTTCTGCCTCCTGCAGGTTGATTACCTTCCCCCTGACATTTTTCTCAGCCATCATATCCACTTCCTCTGGCAGTGGCCCTGACTGCTCCTGCCTACCCCAAAGCTCTGTATGGAGTGCCTTTTACATTTCCTTCCACACATCCTCCCATAAGGGTGCTAGACCCACCAGGTTTTGAGCCACTCACTTTAGGACCTCCTTCCAGCTGAGACTATCTGCTAGTAAATACTCTCTAACCTCTTTAACTCCCTTATTCTGTACTTAATTTCTAAGGGTAGATCATACTCTGGGCAAGTCTGATGGAGACCATCACAAATGAATGACTGCACCATAGTTACCTCATCCAGTAGGCTCTAGTACACCCATATCCTAGATACTCTGGAGGCCCTCATCAGCAGCCTAAAGCTCTAAGAGGACAAAGTCACTCATCTAGCAAGGAAAGTTGGTGCTAGGACTGCTGAGCTGCTAGCCAGCTCCAGGTCCACTCATTGTTATAGCATGGATCCACTGCCCTACTGAGATAGCCCCCTGCAAGCTCCCCTTACTCTAATCTACTGCTTCTGCCTCTCCACAACTTGAGCTTACCTTGCATAGCTGCTCCTGCAGCAATCTGTATGCCCCCTAGAGAGCTTCCAACTCTTCAGTCCTCATCCTTAACTCTTGCACCAGGTCCTGGTTTTGTGCCATCATATGCTGGTTCTGCTCCAGCTGTTACTTTTCTTGACTCTGTATCTACACCACCTCCCCTCATAGGCAATTGAGCTCCTGTATTGGTGATAGTAGAGCTACCAAAGGACTGGGCATTGTCTATATAGATAGTATAGAAGTAATAAAAAATAAGGAAGAGGGCCCCAAATATCAGCACTTAAGACCTAAAGCCCCCTCAGATAAAGCCCATTGCTTGTGAGTGCCCCCTGAATCTGACAACCATGTCAGTGAAGCCAAGAACAGAGGGATCCCAGGTCCTGTCCCATTCAGCCCTGCCTGCACCCTGCCTACATCCAATCTCCAGGGGGCCTGGCACTCAATTACCACCTCCACTTGAGGTAGTGAGGCACTCTAGGCAACTAACCTCAGCACTGCTTCCTCCTCATACCATCTTGACTGCCACCAGACCTGGAACAAACAATGGATGTACCTCTTCTTATAATACTTGTTGCACATATCCTGGGTCTGCTACAATTGACCTGGTAAGAGGAGGATATCTGTGTATATGGCAGGCATTGCACTGTGGGAATGTAAGTATGGGACAGAGGTAAAATGAAGAGGGCACTCACCAAATGGTTTACTATACACTATTTGCAAGAAGACTGCTCAACCCTTCTGAAGGATCTCTGTATAGGTGCCTCAGCCCTGATCACTACTGCCCCTGACACCTCCACCCCTGTTGTTTATGCACCAGCTGCCTCTGTCTTGGAAGGCCCTGCTCCAAGCCCCAATGCCTCCCTCTGCTATTGTTGTTGCTTTGTTAGGAGTTACTTTAGGCTGTGGCCTAAGATAGAGCAACTTATGCTAGAAGAGCTAGTTAATGGCCTCCCACTTCCTATGCCATTGCTACTTGCCCTGTTTTGCCTTGTACACCATCCACTTAGTGACATTGTTGCCTATAGGGGGTGTAGGGGATTTGGAAGGTGGTGGAGACATGGGAAGTTTGTTTGGGAAGAATTGGACAGCAAACTATTGAAGAAACTTTTGGAAAATCACCAGACCTACACAAAACACCTCTAAAGACCCATGACACTTGCTGTGCCTTGAGGGCTCAATACTTGGAGGGAAGGTAATGTCAGGACTCCACCCATTTCACTTCACCAACTATGCCATCCCCAACAACACCCAACTCCTGGGCACTCTTACTCTCTGTCCGGACCCAGCCTACAATCTGCACATCACTAAATTACTGGTCCATGCATTCTCAAGCCCCAACCCCAACAACTTCCTCTGGATGCAACTAATATATCACTGGATCACCAACAAGTTGATGGCCCAATTTTTGGCATGCCCTCAGAGCCTGCTCCAACCTCAAGATGTCCCTGCCCCGACGAATCCACCCTCAGGATCTACTTTGGACTATACTCAGGCCTCACTATAATAAAAGCCAAGTTCTAGGTGGGTGGCACCCATCTGAAGACCCCTTACCTGTTCCAACTCTTTCTGGAAACCTCAAATATATAGCCTCAGAACCTCATAGTCAGTTGGTTGGTAGTCTTAATATTGCCTATTTTTTTCTACTTCTTGTCTCTCTACTCTCCAGAAATAGTGCATCTTCCTAGTACAATGTCTCAACACCTTCTAAGGAAAGCCAAACACTTTTGCCACTAACAAGGCCTATGTTGTATTTACTTGCTC
Organism: Termitomyces sp. DKA19; assembly: GCA_018851325.1. Taxonomy (NCBI): domain Eukaryota; kingdom Fungi; phylum Basidiomycota; class Agaricomycetes; order Agaricales; family Lyophyllaceae; genus Termitomyces; species Termitomyces sp. DKA19. The sequence continues at coordinate 19,675 of JABCKS010025050.1, read as the reverse complement.
CTACTTGCAGGAAATTGCCCTGGACCACTACATGGCCCTTCTCCAGTACAATCTCTGCCATCTGCTATTCTTCAATTGAGTGGCCTTTGTAAGCCTTGCCTACTTCCACATAGATCAGTGAGGAGAACCACTGTATGTATGGACTCAAGGCCCATAGTCCAGGTCCAGATCCTGCACAATCTGAAGGAGTAGTGCAGGCAGCAAAGAAGTATCTCACTGTAGGAAAGAGTGTAGTAGTATAGCATTGGGCTACCTAGACAAAGATGCTGGGCATTCTGCAACTTGCTACAAGTGCAGAGAGCCCAGTCATTTCATTCAAGAATGCAGAAAGTTGGCTAAACCAACTTCTTACATATTTGTATGAGTAGCACACACTTACCACTCTATCAAATGTTGACAATGCTAATGATAAGCAGAAGGAAAATCCTGGAGACATCAGCAATGAATGTGCATTTGATGGGACTTAGACTGCAGAGAATGAGTACATTGAGTTGGAAATGTACAAAAATAAGTACTACACTTGAGAAAGTGAGAGTGAGGGGCTTTTACCCTTGCTGAAGTTTCTACTATTGAACATAGAGCACATGAACCTGATAATGAGATTTATATATAGAAGGTCTAGATTATGGTGGCAAAGGATACTAGCTTCCAGAGCAGAGAAGGTGGTGTGGGTAGGAATAAAATGAGCATGCTTCCCATAAAAATCTACCACCACTATGACTGTATTGTATCCATAGAGTATCTGGAACTTCCACAATGAAATCTACAGAAGCTACACTCCAGTGACTAGTAGAAATTAGAAGGGGGTCAAGTTGGCCTATGGTTGCTTGGCAGCAAGGTTTGATGTAAAGGCAAAGATCACAGGTGCTAGTGCCTCAACCCAGGACAAATTATTACTGGCAGGCTTTTATCTAACACTGACTCCAATTGCAAGTAAGTGACTATACAGCAGTCACTAATCTATGAGGTATTGTAGCACTAATGGTCAATTGCTAACTAAGTTTGGAATGCAAGCTATTTGTTTTAAAACAAGCTGATAAGAAGTTTGATGATGTACAGGTTTCCTACACTCCCTACTCAATGGCTAGCAACACTGCCCTGGCACCTTCAGTGACTAGCAATACTCCAGCAACTACTCCTTCCTCTGACCCCTGTACCAACTCCCACTGCTAAGCTAGTTGACAAAGGCAAAGCACCTGAACAATATGTTGCTAATGAACCTCCACCAACAGCTAAGCCTACTAACCCATTCCCTAGCCTCCAGTCCATCTGTTTTTTGGAGTCCTCAGTTGGTGAGCTTTACTCTATGGCCTCAGACATTAGGAATCAACTCAGAAGCTGTTATGCCCAAGCAACTTGCTGGTATAAATGCTAACACAGTACAGGACCCAAGCAACATTTTTAAAGAAGCCTTACTGACTTTTGCTATGGATGAGCCCCATTTTTTGCTAGGATTCAATGCTGATCCTACTAAAGGACTTACTCCAGACCAGGCCAGAGTTTTATTGGTCAACCCAGTCAAGGCATATATACATCAAGTTGCTACCTCCTAGGGAGGAGAGGAGCCAGTAGTTTTGACAGCCACTAAGGATTTCCAGCTACTATGATCTATTAGTGCTGATTGACAACTATAAAGAAATAAAGTGCATTATAGATAGTAGATTCCAAATTATCTCTGTCAGCAGAAATTGCTAACAACCTCAGCTTGTCATATAACCCTGGTATTATTTTGATATGCAGAGTGCTAACAGCATATTGAATCAATTGCTAGGACTTGCCCAGAATAGGCCCTAAACTATTGACAACTTGACACTTCAAATCCATATATTATTGTCTCCCACTTATGATATCCTGCTTGGTTGCCCTTTTGATGTTCTTAACAAAAGTGTGGTCAACACTCTTGGCAACATCAAGACCATAATTACTATTGCTGACCCTAACTCTGGTATACAATCCTGATATTTCCACATAGCAAGAATAAAAGAAATAATTATTCAAAGGTTTGCTATAAGACATAACCACCCTAGTCCTTTCAGCACTGACCCAAATAGTGATGACACTAATAACTTAGTAACAATTATTAGCTATAATCATTTGACTGGTCTAGCAACTTATATAGCATTTTGTGATTTGGACAATGACATTTTACTTACAAAACCTTGCATATATACAGACTTTTTTTTGGCCTACCTTTATACTACCACTAGTAATTTTTCCCCTCCTTTGTTACTGCCTTATTCTTACTTTGTTTCTACTGATATTTCTAACCCTTTGATTCTTGAACAGACTTTACTCCTCAATACTTGCATTACAGACATAGCTCTTACCTATATTAACTTTCCTTTCCCTGCCCAATATGTTGCTAACAATGTTGCTGAAAGAAAAAGTTTGCAGGCAAAGAAGAGATATAAGCCTGTTGTCAGGTTCTGCTGACCATGGGGGCTCAGTCTACTGGGTGAACCACCTTATGGCTAAGCACCATGTACACAAACACAGAGCACTGGGAGGAGCACGAGGCGTAGGAGACCAAAGCAGGGCGGGGGGCAGTGTGTGGAAGAGTGCCGGTAGCGCTAGTGGGTGAGACAAGTGCCGGGGAGGGTGAAGGACAAGTGCCAGGGGGTTGGCGCGAGTCTTGGGGGTGTAAGAGGATGAGACGAGTGAGCACCAGTAAGCGAGTGAGTCCCGGAGATCAAGAGATAGTCAGATGCAGGAACTTAGTGAGTTTTGGGGATGGAAACAGAATCGGGGAAGTTAGATGACCAAAAGGGGAAGGAGTTGAGATAAGGTAATGGAAGATGGAAACGATTAAGTCAAGAGAGGAGCTGGGAACAGTGAGTCAAGAGAACTTAGAGTAGAGAAGAGAAAGGAGAACAACAAGATTAGATTAGGAGTACAAGATGAGTGGAGACAAGACAGGGAGATGAAATGAGATGAGTATGATGAGAAAAGAAGCAAGTAAAGTAACAAGACCAAGGTGCACGAGAAAACAAAACAGAGATGAAACACAACAGACAAGATGGGGTTACGGTAATATCAAGACTAGCATACCTACTTACTACTCTGTGCCTTATATACTACTTATTATATATGGCCTGGGGATCAGGCCTGGGTTCCAGCAGCAGGTTGCAGCACTGGGCTTGGGATGAGACCCAGGGGCCACATGGACGGGGCGAGGTTAAGACATGTTGCACAGCGCAGAGGTCTTGCACTGGGAACACAGAGACACACGGTGGTGGTGTGGTGAGGAGGGAGCAGAAGTGGGGTGTGGCGTGTGGAGGTCAGCAGCAGTGATGTGCAATCATGATGCATGATGGGGGTCTTGGTGCAGGTTGGGGGTGACAGGTAGTGCTGGTGCTGATGTGATGTGATAGCTAAGACCTGGCGCTGATGTGGTGGTCATGGCGGTGATGGCCAGGGGAGTTGTCCAGGTAGCAGTCCAGACCTGGGGCAGTTGTGGGGGTGGTTCTGGGATTGTTGGAGTCCCAGGGCCGGGGCTGAGTCCCAGGGGTTGGTAGCAGGTTGTGACACCTGTCACTATGAAGTGAAGATCAAACCTGTTACTAGCCACATTAGTAAAGACTTCAGAATTGAGTGACAAATCCTTGACAATCCCCCTAGTAATAATTTGACCCAAATCCCTTCCCTTTCATACTGACTCAGCAAGTCACCAACAACCAACTAGTGACATTTGTTAAGAACTACAACACTAGCTTTCTCACTGGTGATGAACTTAATGTCCTCATCAATCTTGTCATTAAGCATAAAAAGGCTTTTGCTTGGAAAGACTCAGAACAAGGAAGCTTTCACCCTGACTTCTTTCCCCCAGTTCAGATACCAACTATTCCACACATCCCTTGAGTTCAGCACAACTGTCCTATTCCCCCAGGCCTTGAGGAAGAAGTATGCATAATCATCCATGGCAAGATCAAGGCTGGTATTATGGGCTTCAAATTCAGCTTACCAATCCTACTGGTTCTGTATCCTGTATCCTTAAGAATGGCAAGCTTCATAAATCATGTGTCACCATTTGCTACTCTAGAGTGCCCCCTTTTCCAGATTATATTACCAAGTCTTTTTGCTGGACATATTTGTGGTACTATACTAGACCTCTTTGTCAGTCAAGTACTTTGCCCTCAGTATCTCCCTCAGCTTTAGAGCTCATTTTTGTTCATCCTCATCATCATTATTAATGGCTTAGCAACAAGCCTTGGTGACCTAGTTTTTGATTTAGTGTGACACTAAGTATAGGTACCTTATAGTGTTGTCAGTATCTTAGCAATGCTAGCAACTATAGCTAGCAACTAGTCTTTGCATTTGTCTCCAGTTCATTAATGGCTTTGTTCACATCTTTGTCCCCTGTCACCTCTTCATTGCTAGGCCCTTATAGACCTTACTTAGTGACTTCCCTCAACAACTTGGTGTATAGCAACTCATTGTCTTTTATCCCCCCTTATACTCCCCCTTTCATATATTAGCAATGTTTACTTACTTTATTGACCTTCCCACTTTCTATTGCTTAGTCCTCTTTTATTCTTAGTGACTTCTCCCTCACTTCCTTAGCAATCCTTTTGCCTTTATTCATTCTCCTTTGTTCACTTAATGACTTAACAATCTTATATTAGTGTCTAGTAACTTAGGCTAGTATTAGCAGTTTTTCCATCACTTGCCCCTTTCCTTTAATTTACTACTCTTTAGCTTTTATTCTCTGGGACATTTGCCAACTTGCCCTCACTACACCTTTTCTACTGTTAGCTACTCTATCTGGTTACCAGCGCATTTACAGGTTTTCTTTTGGTTTCTTGCATAGTAGCTAAGCAGCATAAGAGCACATCAATGTCCAGTTAACTTTTGTAAGTTAGAGTCTTACAGACTTCATTAGCTTCTACTTATTCTTTGAGATTTTGTGGAGGAAGGGTGGTATTGTAGTAGTAATAATAATGGTTCCCTACTGCTCCTAGTGGAAATACACTTGTAGTAGGGGCTCATTCTTCAGAAAGTCCTTCTCCTAAAGGTCTCTTGCTGGGGAGTGCCCCTCCTTGTCTTAGTCCAAGGAATGGTCCTTTCAGAATCTATCCCAGAGGTCTGCTAGGAGCCTTGCCGAGTAATCTAAAGGAGTCCCCCAGTAGTCTGACAGGTCCTCCAGGAGGTCCAAAGAGGCCTAAGGGAGGGCTGAGCACTGCTATAGGTGCCAGTGTTAGTGCTAGGTGGTGAGTAGAGAGGAAGAGGTGTAGACTGGTAAGGTAATGGTTATGAAGGTCAAAGTGCAAGAGTGAGTCCTGGGCTTGGAAGTTTTGGAGTAGTAGGGTGTTTATTATGAGCAAGTCTCTGGGGAGAGTTGGAAGGGGTAGAGAGTTCCTAGGTAAGCAGTGCCTATCCAGGACTTGGCTTCTATCATAGCAGGGCCTGAGTATAGTTCAAGATGGGTCCCAAGGATTGATTTGCAGGTGCAGAGGCATTTTGAGGCTAGGGCATGCTAGAACTTGGAATAGTGACTTGCTGCTGGTGATTCAGTGATATATAAGGCATATATTCAGAGAAGTTGTTTGTTAGGTTCAGAGAACCTGGAAGCTCACCTCTGAGAGCAAGAACCCACTGGTTGGTTAGTCAATGACTGGAAAGGGAATGTACCAGAGTTACAGGGCTGATTTGGGTACTAGGCAATATCCTAGATAGAGCTGATGTAAAGTGGGCAGAGGTTGTTGCAGTTCATGGAAATATTCCATAGACTGATATGACTATGCTGCAGAGTTGAGAAGAGAAGGAGAAGAGAATAGATTGAGTAGTGAGAGACAGAGAAAGTACAATGGAAATAGTAAGGACACTAGCTGTTACTAGCAGCAGTGCAGTCTCCAAAGCTTGGAATTGACCTAGCAAAGTAGACAGGACCTACTTACATTCACCTAGACTGGTGAAATTAGATAGCATTAGGCCATCTATGCAAAGATGCTGGACAATCTGCTACATGTTACAAGTGCAGAAAAGTCAGTCACTTTGCCTAAAAGTGCAAAAAACAAGCTAAGCCAGCTTTTTATATGTTTGTACAAGTAGCACACACTGCTACTTCTTTAGATGTGAAGACACTAAAAGAGTAGGAAAAAGATCCTGGTAATATTAGCAACAAATGAGCAGCTGAATCTGATAGGACTCAGGCTGGAGATGATAAGTTCATTGAGTTGGAAATGTACAAAAATGATTACTACACTCAGAGTAGTGAGAGTAAGGGACTATTTGCCCTCATTAAAGTTCCTACTACCAAGTATTGGGCACAGGAATCTGGTGATGAGGTTTATATATACAGGGTCTGGATTATGATAGCAAAAAATGCCATATACCAGCTATTTTGCAGCTTGGAATGATTAGAAGTTATTCCATAGTGAACTACAGGGCCAAGGTGACTATAAAGGTCCTTAACAAGTTTTATGATGTCTATGTAGACATCACTGACTTTGACCACTATAACATGATTGTAGGCACACCATTTACAAGGGCACATAATGTGCTTTTGGACTTTCAGAATGACCAAGTGGTTATTGATGAGATAGCAACTCTAGCTCATAAGTTGGAGCTAGAGTATACAAACAACCAAGCATAATACTTCCATATATTAGAGAAGCAGTGTGACAAACAGCTCTAACTACATGGTGGACTGAAGTGGCCCACTATGGAAGAGGTAGAGGATGAGGATGGAGTTTAAATGACTAATAGTTTGCCCAGAGACTATTTGTCTCTACTAGTCTTGGAGGAAGAATATCAAAGGAGTACTTTTTAAGAAAGGAGAGTATGCTCCAATATGTTAAAATTGGCTGCACAAAGACCTCCAAAAGTAGAAGCAATACAATAAAGGGGCAAGAAGGATTAGATCTATCCTTTATGACCAATTTCAAAGCCTATTCTCAAATAGGCATACAATCCTCATATGCCATAGGAGTGAAATCAGGTCATGGCAGATCTAACATAGCAAGAAGAGGAAAGGTAAGTTTCAAAATATTGTTGGTACAAAGAAGGAACTTTCTCCATTGCAAGAAGTCAACTATAATATAAATCTTATAAATAAGGCTAAATAGTACTTGTACTTTATGCTAAAGTGTTTTAAGTCACTTCAGCAGCAGTTGCAGGAGACAATTGACTGCTATGTATAAGTAAAGTGGTAAAAGCTATATGTAGTTGATCAGGCTGCACCATTGCTTTGTATTTCCAAGGAAGATGGCTCCTTGCAGATGGCTCCTTGCAGATGGTGCTAGATGTATATCAATCCAATGATAACATGGTCAAGGATGTTATGCCCTTTGGTCAAGGATGTAATGCCCTTACCTAATCAGAAAGTTATCAGAGAAGATGTTGTGTACTTATAAGGTTAAAAATTGACCTCACAGATGTGTATCTGAGCAAGTGAGATATATACTTCAGACATACCCAAAATTGTGTTTATAGCCATTACTGGTACATATCACAATAATATTATGCAGATTGGCCAACTGTAACATGCCAGCAACATTTCAATGTCTAATGACATCCATCTTTTGAGACATTATTGGGAAATAGATATATATATACCTAGATAATATATTTGTCTTCTCAAATACTTTTGAGGAGCATGAAGAGCACCTTAAAGTAGTCTTCAAGAGACTATGCAAGAACAAGCTTGCTCTACTGCAAATGGAAGAAGTGTAAGCTGTATGCCAAGTACATTGAGTGCCTCAGCCATGTCATTAACTCTCAGAATATACACTCTGACAGGTGGGAGGGCAAGGGGACCAATTGCCAATGAGGGTCCCCTCTTGGCAGAGAAGTGGTAATCTCCTCTGACTTCAACTCCAGGATCTGTTGCATCATATGGTCCAACTTACTAGTCACAGTATAGTAGGAGATCTGATAAAACTCCTGAAGGAGTATACACTCTCTCTCACCTTGTGATATGCAAGTTCAACTTGCTGATGATATGGAGTATCAACCACAGCTGCTCTGGGTTTATGGGCATTCCCCTAGGGACCCCACAAATAGAGTTGTTTGTATTGTAGGGACAAATGTTTAATCCCCACTATCTCTGTAGATCAGGTGAAGAGCACTTCATCATCCACAAAGACTGCATTGGGCAATGGGGACCAATAGTAATTGTGGTGAAGTATACTCTGAAAGTTATTGCAGTGTTTGTAACATTCTTGTACCTGGATAGTTTCCCAGCCATTTGGGAGCCAGCCAGGCACTGTATTATTGAGGCACTTGAAGTCTATTTTGGCCTTCTCAGCATCAATAGCCAACAACTGTTTAGTGTTAGCATTATGAGTTTTCTTGTGATGATGCTCAGCAGCATCATCATCCAAGTTACTGTCCAAAATACAGCACTTGAACAGAGCCATATTGCCTTCATCATTAGTTCCTGAGTCAAATATAGCCATCTCACCTTCAGCCTCTTAGAATGACTGGCCTGGGGTGATAACAAACTCTTCATTATGCAGATTCTGACTCTTCATCATGCAGATTCTGCTGTACTAAGGGAATGTGCTCTCAAAACAGGGCCTGGAGCATGGTATAGGTCCTTGGCTCAAGGACCTTGATGGTTTCTGCTGCTGATCCCTGCAGCATATCTGTGGGATAGGCAATCAAAGTGGTGATGCCTATGACACAAATTTGCAGCACACATCTGAAACATGTGTGCCTTAATAATTATATCATGTGCAACTGTCAAGTTCTCCAGAGCTTGGTGGGTGAACTGCTTAATCCCAGTCAGAATCACTGAGTCCAACCAGATCTCACATAACAATTGATGGCATGTAGCCACTGTTCAACTCAAACAGTGCATACTTTGTTATTTCTGACTTACTCATGTTGATTGCAAACTTAGTTAAGTCTATATGTCCTAGCCAATCTCTCTGATCTGGGTGTACAACAGTGCACAGTATCTGGCCAACATGGTGGAAATAGATGCAAATGCAAGAAAGTCCTTATATTGATGGACTTCCCATAACCTGAGGGAAGATTCTTAGACCTTCTACCTATAGTGCTGTAGAGGTATACCCACAGTCTTACCCTATGTCTATTGGCACTACAACATTATCTGGCTCTATCTTTGGGTATAGCCATATAAAGGACACTCTACTGCCCTCAGAGGTGATTCCAGTCTGACCACCATATGGTGGTTGTATAAGAGTGACTACTAGCAGTTCTCCCAGCATCACACCACTTTTTTTTGCTACACCATATGTTGATGTGGTAAGATCTGCCATTTCATGTGGAGCACTCTGTAATGCTCTATCAAACTCTGATTTGGATACAAGTCTGAGCACTTGATCATCTACAGTCACTATAGTATTCATTGTGGAAGGTGTACATTAAAATTTTCAACATTCTGATCACAATAAGTGACAGTGAAATTCTTTTTCTGAACTTTATCTTCTACTTTGCAAATGAGTAATGACTTGTTTGTGTTAAAAAAATGTAGTGTTGCTATTACAGGTCATGCAGTTTATAATTTAGACATTGTAATACAAAACTAGTCAATTATATCTATAGAAGTTATGAAGTAAAGTACTGCCTTACATATGTACAAAGAAAGTAGTTATATAGTATTAGGTGACACTACATATAGTAATAATAAATAATTATTAAAGAGATATTGTGTGTAAGGTAAAAGTAATAATTATGCACAGCACTCCATTACACTAACTTTACTATACTCAGTTGGTTCTTTGATATTCAATTCAATGCTTAGTCTCAGACCTAACTTTACTATATTCAGTTAGGTGTTTAATATTCAACTTAATGCTTAGTCCCAGACTTAATTTTGCTACACTTAATTAGAGCCTTAATTTTCAAACTTAATATTTAGTTTACTAATACTGGAATATATTGTATAGAGTTTGATATTGATCAAACACTTTAATAACTTAGACAATTGTATTATTAAAAAAATATTGCAAATTGAAGCTATAATATACATCAGGTTTGTACATAATCAAGGAAGAAAAATAATATATGTCCAGTCAATATAGTATTAATACAGTATCAAGAAATATCTAGTCAAGTGCTAAAATCTAAAAGTTAGTAATAGAAATAGGTTATATTAAAAGTTACACTTACATTTGTAAACTATTTAGAATTTCCTAATATACAATATTTATAGTCCTCTGTGATATATTTTCTAGTACTAAAACTGCTTTAATATAATCTTCTGATGTGTATTAAGAAAGTGCAATATAAAGTTGACCATGCGCAAAGACAGATTATTAGTGATCCAGTCCAATATATTTGACTGATAATCCTTGAAACTTGTTGATTATCATAGCAAAGGCTAGTTAAACTGGAAATTGTTTTCTATATAGTAGGATAGATAAGTCTTCTTCAGAGACATTGAGCTTGATCCTTGAAATCATAACAGTTGATCTTGCAAACTTGGCATCCCCACTGATAATACAATACTTGAGAACTCAGGTACTGATATAAGTAATGATCATTCTTGTTCCATTGCAAATCTCTTTGGTAGGATCCATTTTCCTAAGGAACATAATAGGAACACCAATCTTCAAAGCCAGCTTTGCCAAAGGCAAGCTATTGGCTCTCAAAGAGTTGAGGTATTCAATTGGATATAATGTAAGGCTATTAGCATTTCCATTATCAGAATAAATAGAATTTGTACTCTGCAATATCCTTTCCTATCCTAAAAATCTCTATTGGACTTCTGAATTGATATCTTCAACATCAGAATTCCTGCCTAAAAGAATAGTCCTGTCCAAGTAATATTGATCATTTTGAGGGTAACCAACATCAGGATAAGTGGAAGAAATCAATTCTAAAACAGAATTATAACTATAGATCATGATTTCAGGAAGTTGTACTGTTTCTCCAGGCCCCAGATTCTTTCCAGCCCCAATATCCAATAACTAAGCTGCATGAGCAATATTATCAAGAGTTTAATCCAATCTCATATTTTGAACTAAGTAGTGAACTTGGATATAATTCTAAAGTCTCCCTCTTTTGAGTAAAGTAGCAATCATTTGCTGTTTGAGTCCTCATTGAATGATTGGTAGAGTTTGCCAAAAATCTTCTCCAACTACAGTGACTCCACCAAAAGGAACATCCTTCTCTAAACTCATAATCTATAGAGTCAATAGTATTTTTGTGTTACATTAGGACTTCATTCTAAACAATAACTTTAGTTTGATATGAAAGTTGGGCCAAATTAGTTCCTCTTTTGATATTGGCAATAGATATATCCAAAGTAGGAATGGGAATTTTGAACTTTGAGTGAGCTGTTCTACCACCTTCCAGTAGTAAGGTAGCAATTCCAGATAATGCTATATATAATGCAACATCTCTGTTAGCATGAACAGCAAAAGCTAGAGTATTGTAGACAAAGGTTTTGCCACATCCTCCTACACTGTGAATGAATATCATCCTCCTCAAATTATTGTCTACAGAGTCCATTACAGCATTAAAGGTCTTCAGTTGTTCATATTGAACTTGGCTTTGTTTTCATCAACTCCTCTTGTCAACTTCTCAACATTATAATTATGTACTTCACATTAAAATAAGTAGTTCTACATAGGCCATGAACTATATTGGTGGTAACAATCTAATAACAAAGGATAAATGACTATACCAATGATTTAAACCAAGATAATACCTGATACAATTGGGGCTGAGTCACTGGATCAGGAATTTAAGCAGAAATAATAGTGTCTACATGAGCAGCATTCTTAATTTTGTTATAGGAATGGAGAAATGTTAAGATATGTATATGTAGAAGGCTTTTTTTTTGGAATTCAATAGTGTGAACATGAGCTACACATTGGCTAAAGAGACCATTACTAATCTCTTTCAAAAGAGCATTTTTCTTGAGTTTAAATACTCTAGCAATAATGTCAGGTTGATCAGAGGCTGTTTGCTTTTTGCCATTATCTGTAGGTTTTGTTTACAGAGATTCCTTTATTTTAGGCCACTTTGGATTAGCAGTCATAGTTATGAAGAGATCAGATTTGTGAAAATATCTGCAAATAGCCATAGAGTCCTGGAATAGCTGCTGCATATGTCATTCACTTCCAGCATAAGAAGTAGGCAGAATAATACAGTGGCCTTGTTGAGGTAACTTTTCATCTCCAGCTACTGCATCAACCTACTCCTTGGTAAACTTCAGCTCTAATCTCTGTTTGGTGAGTTCTAACCCAGTTTAGCCTTATCTGTTCAGTTGAAGCTCATGCATCTACAATATACTGCTGGAATAATCTGCTACTCCAGAGTAATGCAGCTTTAGCTTCCAAAGTCCTTTGCTGGAGCCTATATGCATAATATGCTGTTTGAGTAATATATTTAGTCCTCCTTTAATTTTCTGGCCTCAAATAAGATCAAATACTAAGGTGAAATCCAGATTCTTCAGTAGTAAAGATAATAGTGTAATGGAGTAGTGTATAATATGGATGTAGATAGCTGATCTGCTTCAATTGATCTCCATACAAGTTCAAAACTTGATCACAGTGATCAGACTGTTCTTCAGATCTATCTCCAGAAATAATAGCAGCAACACCTTTATGTTCATTAGGGTCATTATAGCACCAATGATCTCCAAAATCAGCTCTAAGTTTGATTCAAAGCTTTGGTGGTTGACCCTCTGGAATATCTGCTATAATCTGCCTAGCTTACTTGTATAAGTCAATAAAGGAATTGACTTTACTAAGCATGTCCTGTAAAGAAGCTATTATTTGATGATCTAATCCAGGATTTCCTTACTGATGAAAAGCTAGCTGCTGATTATAATCATAGAAATAGAGTTGTACATATATAGGACAATTCCCTTCAAGTAGAAGTAAGGCATTTGTCAGATGATAAAGTTCTCCATTGATCCTAAAGCTGTATGGTCCAGGAGTATTTGTAATAGCATGATCAATTTTGACTCCCAAAGATGTGAATGCAAAGACTGCATTATATTGGTAAATAGATACTTTAAAATATTGGTAAATAGATACTTTAAAAGCATTAGAAAGAGTATGATGACTATGAAGCAGATTAAGTAGTTCTGGTAGAGCATCAGCAAGCCTAAGCAATCTAACCTGGTTTTGTAAACAGTCCATACCAAACTTTATATTATCTCTAGTAGATTTAGTAAGCTTTTTAGTATCAAAATGTAAAGCATGACAGTGTGGACATGCAATATTTATAAGACTAAGAGAATGTGATGGAGGTTCATCCAAATAAAGCTGTCTGCCTCTTGGAAGAAGATTTCTAGGTTAGATATAGCCAGGGTATTGTACAATTTGTGGAATTGGAGGATTAAGAAGAGGTTCCAGTTGTTTTGCTGGTGGAGTCTGTAGCCTAGGATTATTTCCAATATCCATAAGATTATCAACATATTCTAGGTCTTCTTTAGCATCCAAATCATTTAGATGTGGAACAGGAGGATAAAAAAGAGGCTCTAATGGTTCTACTAAAGGAATCTGTGGCCTAAGAACATTTCCAATGTCTATAGGATGATCAATATATTCTAGGTCCTCTTTAGTATTTAAATCATTCAAATGTGGAATAAGAGGATAAAGAGGAGGTTTCAATAGTTTTGTTAATGCAATCTGTGGCCCAGGGTCATTTTCATCCTCTATAGGCTGTTCAAAGTACTTCAAAGGATTTTGCATCAGTTGGTCAAAGGCAGCATAAATATTCTTCAGGTTATTTTCTAGAGGTATATCATTTTAGTGAACTAAATTATTAAAGTCCTCCTCTAAATCAGCTTCATGTTGCTGATTCCAGTCTTGTAGAATTCTTTGGGCTCCAGCTTCATTCAAAGGCCTATGTTCAGAATTAAGATGTATATGCTGTCAAACTTTTTTAATCAAAGTAGCCTTTCAAAATTAATTTTATCTTACTTCTAGTCCAAATTCTTGTCTTTTGCTCTTCTGCCTTTCCTGATGCAAATCAGCTAATATCTGTTGTTGTCTATTCAGCTCCTCTTGTCTAAGCCTATATTGCTCTTCCAATATTGCTTGTACCCTTCCTTTCCTGCTCTTTAGCCATAGCAATATGTCTGAATCTTTGCTGTTCTTGCAATACTGCTAGTGCTTGTTACTGTGCAATTTGGTGGTCTGGCATTATCTTTCTATAAGTAAGTGGAGGTGGCATTATTATAGGCAAAGCATTTTAGAAAGAAGCATTTCTTTCTCTTCTAACTGAAGGAACAAGTAGAGGTAGCACTATTCTAGATATAGAATTTTGCAAAAGTGCATCCTATCTTTCAAACAGATGAGTTTCAAGAATGGCTATAGCAACTGGATCATCAGCCATAGTAGACTGTCTAATAGGCCTTGCTGAAGAGCTGAAAGCAGCCTGATTATTACTTCCAGTTCTTATACTCCCAGTCTCTATACCCTTAGTTCTCATACCCTTAGTTCCTATACTCCCAATTCTTATACCCTCAGTTTTTATATCCTCAGTTCTTATACCTTTGATTTCTATACCCCCAATTCCTATATCCTTAATTCTTATTACCCTAGATTTTATATCCCTAGATTTAAAAGATAGAGGTGTCACAATGATAGAATTGGATCTTATACCTCTATTTGCTCTTCTATTATCAGGATCAGTTATTTATAACTGTTCCAATCTACTTTGAGCCTTTATTTGCTGTCTTTGCTATCAATAGCCTTGAGTTTTTGAAAGTTCATTAATAAGCTGTATTCAATGTTAGTTAACATTAATCAATCAATAAATAGGCTAATACAAACTTTGTTGATCTAAAAACAATTAAATTTACTTACATCTAGTATATTAATAACCCAGAGTTGTCAAAGTTTCACTGATAAGCTATATTCAATGTCAGTTAACATTAATCAATCAATAGATAGGCCAATACAAACTTTGTTAATCTAAAAACAATTTTTTCAGCATTTTTATAGCTTAAAATCAATGAAATTCACTTACATGATGTGATATTCAGTATATCAATAGCTTAGAGTTGTTATAGTTTCACTAATAAGCTGTATTCAATATTTATCAATACTTATCAGTCAATTAATAGGCTAATACATACTTTGATATGTAGTTTCTTCTCTATAGCTGAAAAATCCAGGTTTATTTAGTCAAGTTTGCTCAAGAACCATGTGAGGTATAAAAAACAGTGTCCACTAAATTGCATTTAGCCTTCTGCACATCTGTAGGGAATTAGAACTTACACTACCATTAACAAAATAAATATAGATAAACAATATGTTATGACAATTGGGACTATAGATACTTATCTAGTTTATACTCATATCTTTGTATATATATATATACACTTGAAAATATTGTCTATGCCTAAAGCCTCTTTTGGAACCAGTTTTGTTGTTCAGGATCTCTAGAGTGCTCCACCTCCTTAGAAGAGAGATTACACTAAAAAAGAAGAGGCTGCAATAATCCCATCTTATCTCCATCTCTCAGATGATGATAAAGAAGCAATATAGTCATACTTGGAAGCAGTTGGATAGGACTACAACTACTTTGATTATTTAATTAAATAGCAATGTTAGTTCCTATTTATAATGAGATCAAAAGCTAATCTGACAGTAACTTTGCAGAATAAGCACTAGAATTGTTCTCAATACTTTAACTCTATATTTCTAGCAACACAAATTGTAATATTTACTTAAAATATTCAATTCAAAAAACTGACAGCAAGTTTAGAACTGAAAGAGGTAGTAATAAAAAGAAAAGATGGAAGAGGTATACAAGAATTTTCCAATGTCGATGTAGTGTCAATCATACAATGGGGCACTGAGCCTGCTTAGGAGGACAAAAGACAGACACTATGGAAGAATGTGGGATGTTGGTCCTGGGTTTAATTAGTAACAACACATAATGAACAGAGTGGTATGTACTACTACTATGCTTATTTGTATCAAATTAAAATTAAGTCTATTTGTGTTATTCTTGAAGATACATTTGCTATTAATCAAATCTTTGAAATTCTAAACTATTTAGTATGATGCAATGAAATGACTAAAATAGAACAGAATTCAAAAATCCCACTGCATCCTTCTATTTGGGATCACACACTGTTGTTACTCTAAAAGAATGTTTCTCTAAGTCTCTTATACTCTGAGTGTTCTATATTTGCTAAAGCACCATTTGGAGATCTACCTGACAATGATCACTTCTGGTTTTAGCTCATAGCTTATGACAGTTCATCTCTATATTACACTTTGGCATCAGAACAAGAAATTGCCCAAAAATTAACAACAGAAGCAAATCTTGACACTTGACTTCATTCAAAGAAAGCTGCACCACCATTACCTTTGTTCACTTTATTTCTACTACACTATCAGCTACATCTTTCACCAACAAGTGACTGCTTTGAACTAATAATTTCAACACCAAAATAACATGCTACTATTTGGAAATATGGATATAAGTAACAAGCTTTAATAAATCTGACTTTTGGTTTCTGCTCTATATGTATTCTCCTCATTATTCTCATGGCTCTTAATGAATATGGCTCAGGTATACCTATATGCTTTATGCTCTTTATAGCAAGGAAAATAGCCAAGGCTGTGCATACAGATTATGATACAGGGATTCTTAAGGGTCTGCTCTCATGCTTTAAGGCATCAATAGGTAAAAATAACTCTAGTGAACAATTTGAAATTGTAGTTATAAACACTAATAATAATACTCATAAATGTTCTGTATTATTAGTAAACTGGAGCAATGTTTTTCTTATTCTTTGTACATTCTATATCTGGCATAAAATATTTTCTTATTATTTCTTGTATAAAATGATAGATTTTTCTATTATTTATCTTAAGAGATAATAATAAAAATAGTTGAAATATTCTTGATTATTTTCTTAAGAAACATGTAATATCTTTTAGCATATGTTTCTAAAAAAACCTTTGTTGTATTCATATATTGTATCTAAAGAAAAACTCTTTGTTCTACTTTAGAAACATGCAGCAGGATATTTTAAGATATTTCTTAAAAAACATGCAATAGAAAAATATAACAATTTTCTATAGAAACAATGTACAGAAACATATGTCACATTGCTTAGCACATCTCAGCAATGCAACATATATTTCTGTATATTGTTCAATGCAACATGTCTTCCTATACATTGTTTCTGTAGAAAATTGTTACATTTTTCTATTATGTATCTTCTAAAAAATATCTTAAAATATCCTGCTGTATATTCCTAGAGTAGAACAAAGAGTCTTTCTTTAGATATAATATATTAACATAACAAAGGTTTTTTTAGAAACACATGCTGAATTATATTACATGTTTTTTAAGAAAATAATTAAGAACATTTCAACTATTTTTATTATTATCTCTTAAGATAAATACCAGAAAAATCTATCATTTTATGCAAGAAACAACAAGAAAATTCTCAAATATTTCCTAAGATTTTCTGATACAATATTTTATATGTTTCTTGAGAAAAAGGTGTCAGATATTTTATAATGCCACATTTCCTGAAGTGAATGTGGTTAAGGATTTACTAATAATCTTGTTAGTCAACATCAATCAATAGATGTAACCAAACATACTTTATCATTTAGCCTTCTTTCCACAACTTTGTAAATGTCCATTACTTGGTTATATTGTATTAAAAAACATGTGAGGTATGAAAAACAGTGTCTACTAAATTATGTTTGGCCTTTTTCATCCCTGCAGACTATTTGGCACCTTTTTACATATAGCCAAATAATGGTATATATTTATTAAAGTTGTCTACTGTATTTTTTTTAGTAAAAAATGTATCTAAAGAGTGGCAAAGCAGCCAACAATAATTCTATTACCTTAAAAGGGTTGAAATTTGTCAGCATTTGTCAGTGCTGACAAATTTTTGTCAGTACAATCCAAAAGTCATTGTATACTAGGTGTTTTGACCATGCCTTTGGCATGGATGCTTTATCTTAGTCTCAGTCTATTATATATATATATTATTTGTGCAATTTATACAAAGTGTTATAATTGCAATACTACTGTCTAAGTACAAAATTATCAAGTGAGCCTTGAGTTTTTAACTCAATACTTAGTCCCAGCTTTAACCTCACTGCACTCAGTTAGAGCTTTGAGTTTTCAACTGAATGCTTAGTCCCAGCTTTAACCTCACTATGCTCAGTTAAAGCCTTAAGCTTTCAACTCAATGCTTAGTCTTGGCTTTAACTTTATATATATATATATCTGTTTTAAAAATAGTTTTTTTCTGTATTGTTACAGCTTAAAAATAATGTGATTTACTTATATAATGATATATTCAGTATGTCAATAGCTCAGAGTTGTTAAAGAAACTTGGCCTTGAGTTTCATAACTCAATGCTTAGTTCCAGCTCTAACCTCACTATACTCAGTTAAAGCCTTGAGTTTTACAACTCAATGCTTAGTCCTAGCTTTAACCTTGCTATGCATAGTTAGAGCTTTGAGTTTTATAACTCAATGCTTAGTCCCAGCTTTAATCTCACTATGTTTAGTTAGAGCCTTAAGCTTTCAACTCAATGCTTAGTCTTGGCTTTAACTTTACATATATATATTTTTGTTTTAAACATAGGTTTTTTCTATATTATTGCTCTATATGTGTATTTCAATGACTCAGTCCTTACTATATGCTACATTCATTGTTAGTTAACACTGATTAATTGATAGATAGGCTAAGACATACTTTGTTATTCTAAAAATAATTTTTCCAGGATTTTAATACCTTGAAATATTTTAAAAATAGCTAATATAATGTAATATCCAGTAGATCAATAGTCCAGAATTGTCAGAGTTCCTTTGATAAGCTGAAGTTAATGTTATTTAACATTAATCAATTAATAGATAGGTCAATACCCACTTTTTTATTTCAAAAACAATTTTTAAGTATCTTTATAGTTTAAAAAACAATAAAATTCACTCAACTTCCTTTCACTTGCACCTTTTCCATCACTACCTTTCAGTTCTTATTCTCTGGGACATTCACTGACTTGCCTTTAGACACACTATTCCTACTGCCAGCTACCCTATCTGGTTGCCAGTGCATTCTAGGTTTTCTTTTGGTTTCCTACACAGCAGCTAGACAGTATAGGAGCACATCATTGCTTTTTTCAGTTAGCTATGAAAATAAGATGTTGATGTGGCAGATACAAAGTTGATGATATATTCAAAATAATATTGCTGAAGCATCACTAATAAGCTGAATTCAATATTAGTTAACACTAAACAATCAATAAATAGGTCAATATATACTTTATTGTTCTAAAAACAATTTTTTAAGTGTTCTAATTAGTATATAAACATGTACACACAGGGAAAAAACCGAAGTTTTTGATCCCATCATGCTGACAAATTTTAGTCACCTCTGACTAATTTTGATGGAGCTTATGTCAGCACCAAGTTTCTTTCTTTTTCCCAGAGGTTCTCTCTTCAGTTATAGATAAGCTACAGTCCATGTCTTTGGCACAGGCCTGTAGTTTTTGCTTAGACCCAGACCCAACTTCACTGCACTCAGTTAGGTCTTTGATAAATTAGTCAATGCTTAATCCTGGCTTTAACCTTACTATACTCAGTTAGAGCCTTGAGTTTCACAACTCAATGCTTAATCACAGCTCTAACCTTGCTGCACTCAGTTAGAGCCTTAAGTTTCACAACTCAATGCTTAATCCCAGCTCTAACCTCACTGCACTTAGTTAGAGCCTTGAGTTTCACAACTCAATGCTTAATCCCAGCTCTAACCTCACTGC